>JAOWBL010018190.1:0-35340 GCA_028564865.1 Zenarchopterus dispar
TTGTAACTCATTAAAGTTTAAATTTTAATATGCCCTGCAGTTTTTCATGTAAAAAAAAAAACAAAAAACTGTATGCTTTATTATAATGATCTTGGGTGATTGTGGATAAAGCTGAAATATTGTTATTAATATATTATTTACTGCAGAAATTGTACAGAAATGGTAGAGCAGATACAGCAGATGTGGATGACTGTGGTTTCAACATGGAAACACAGAAATCACTCTTACTGTGTATGTCAAAAAATGGTGCAAACATAAACCACAATAACCAAAATAAAAGTTGTCTTAGCAATAGGCATTTTGAAATTATGTTGCATAAAGCTGAAAAAAGAAAGAAAAAATCTCTCAGTTTGAGTCACCTTATAAAAAAGGACTCGTACCATAAATTCTCTTGCTATTTTGTTGTACACACAGTCTCCATTAAAGGCATTTATTTAGTGTAAGACTCCCTATACCAATACAACCACCACTTAGACTTCAAGAAAACAGAATCTGATAAATAATGTACTGCACAAGTTATACAGACTATTTTTATGCACACTCCATCTACGTGTGTTTGTATGAAAAAAATATAATAAAAAATGTGAGAATGCAATCAAAACATAAATATTAAAGTTGTAAAAAAAAACCCACTTCTTTTGATTTGTAATATCAAGAAAGTTCAATGTGTAACTGGAGTTTTAACAAGTGACACTGTTTCAGTGAGCAGCCACAAAACAGAAGCAATGTAATACCTGCAGACAAAGCACCAGCAAACTTGTATGAAAATGAAAACCAAGCGGGTCAAAGCCTAAAGTCCAACAAACGGGGGTCACTTTAAAGGGGCCACAGAAAAAATAAAATAAAAAAGAAACCTCAGCTTGTCAGCATACATATATCTGATGTGACTACCAGCTCATAAACCTTAGATAGCACAAAACTGTCTTGTTTTTGGGGACCACTTAAATCTAAAATTATGTTACTCAGTGAGTAGTCCAGATTTGCAGGGCACTGTAACATCATAGAACCAACTCAAAGCAGAAATAACCAAATTCTCCATATTTGTCTCTTCCCAACACATCATTTTGGTGCATTTACTGTATTCCGAGGTGAACAGCACGAAGCTGCAGGAGCAGTTTCAGGAGACCAACCCTGCAAAAGAGGGGGTGTGGCTGACTCCACCCCCTTAAACTGATGGCTAAAACACGGAAAACAAGCTTACCTTTTTCACCATTTCTGTCATATTCTGAGCAAAAATTGTTAGAGAAGTTTCATGAAAACCTCAGGAAACTGTCAATGTCTTTCACAAGAAAGACATAAAATGTTTCTTTAGTCAGTCGTGTTAATAGTTGCTCTCAGAGAAAGAGCTTTGACAAGTAAGAGGTTTATAGGTGGTGGTGATGGTGGTGGGGAGTCAGGATGAAAACACATGGTTCTGAAAACACAAACAGGTTTTCATTCATTAGTTGTTGAAGACTCACGAGAGTCTCCATAAACAAATGTACGTGACTGTTAAAGTGTTGAACTGATTTAAATCTGAAAGTGCTATTCAGGTGGGACAAAAACCTTTGATACTAACATTCTTTTGCTCAGTTCTATGTCAGTTTATTAATTTTTCTCACCCATCAAAAAAGAAAAAACAAAACAAAAAACAAACAAAAAAAAACAAATTAAAAAAAAAAACAATCCCCCCAAAAATCAAGAAAACAAAACAAAACAAATTGGGTAAGTATGGTCATTTATAGATTTTTATAGTGCCATGATTTATCACATGGATTTGCACAAATGTTTGCAAAGGAACTCGTGGTTCTAGAAAGATATAATGAAGACCTTTGTAAAATAGACTTAAAAAAATAAGGTGCAGAAATTTACCACAACATAAGTCTCTGATATTAAATATTTAACTATGCTATGAAACTTTGGATGGAGAGAAACAAAAAGACATGGCAGCCACAGTAGCATTATTTTCAAGTGTTCTGCTCAATTTTTAGATTAGTGCTTCTCCTTTTCTTGAAAGAAAATCAATACTCAGCTACTGTAGTTTTTCTAATATGTATTGTAAACATAAATCACAGCTTGTTGAATGATATTCTGCTCCATCATCCATAATCATTAAACCATTCAAGGAAAATGGAGGAACTTCAGTGTGTAAAGACCAAGAATATAAAGATTAAGCTCCCCATCCATGATACCTGTCGGAATAACTCTCAGGAACTGTCATTTATTAATAGCTGACATAACTTCATGGAGGTGTGAGTGTGCATGGTTGCCTGTCTCTATATGGGGTCTTGTGATGGACTGGCGACCTGTCCAGGGTGGTCAGACAAGTTAGTATTTTAGATATTTTTTTAAAAATTATTATTTCTTTTTTTTTTCTAAACTTTTTTCTAAACACTAGGTGTTTAAGACCCAAAACAATAAGAATAATCTACACTGTTGTCACAAACAAGTCTAAAATACAGGCTCCATGACACTGTTGATCTGATTGCGACATTTATGTAGGGAAATACAACAAGACTGGCTGCCTTCAGTAGGAAGTCTTTTCCACAGATGTCCATGCATTTTTCAGTGAACTACATAATAGCTAAGGAAGAAGACAGTGCACTTACTGGACGCTGATCCTGTCCAGAAAAAAGTGAATGATGTCACAAGCCTATCATGTACTGTTCACACTCACCCTCTTGTCCTAATATCTATTCACATTAATCCCAGTTAGGATAGTGGGATAAAAATGATCAAGCGCTGTTTTGCATGTTACATCTGCATGGAATTGTGGGATGGAATTGTCTCCTGTCATTCATAAAGGATGCTTGAGTGTTTCTCACACCACTGGAAATCAGAAAGAAATCACTGAGGCTTTGGTCATTCCAAAAATTCTGTTAACACTGATTATGACTGCCATTTCCTTCAGTTAATTTCGTAGCAAAAACTACTATTTAACTGCACCCAGCTATTAACTGATTTTTTTTTTAAATTTCAGTTCTGAAACATCATTCAAACCACTCTTTCATGGTCCGAATGTTATTTGACAGGAAATACACCTCAGTAATCACACTTATATTATGTGTTTAACTCTATCGCTCATTTTTAAAATAAATGAGTTATACTGCTCAGTGGTCCATTTCAGTGTGTGAGAGAATGAAATGGAAGACAACATGTTCTATGTGCTTTTGTGTCATTTGAATGATGACTTGAATTGTCGCAGGTGAGATTATTAAAAGACCTTCATTCACATTAGGGAAAATAACACAGAGTAATAGAAGGTAAGCAGTGAATGACTTCCAATTATTGCACTGTGAAAAGAGTCTGGTCTTTAATAGTGCAGGCTTATGGCAAATTAGAGGTGCTATTCTCCCCAGAGGTAACAATGGAATAACTCCCTCCTGATTCCTCTCTTCTAGGCAGGGAGAATGAAAATAAGACAACTATTGTGGAGGCACACAAAGAGCAGCCACACCCCGTAGCTTTGGATTAGCAGGGTTAGAGTGTGAGGGCTGTCATCTCAATATTACCCTTTTCTCACTCTCCCTTTCTGTCACCCTATTTCATTAGTAGATTGATTAAATTGTGAAATTGGGAGTGTGATAGAGGCATGAATAACTCCTCCAGTCGATCCCCGTGGCTTTGACAAGGACAATATCAAGGACCCCCTGTTACTCCCTTTTCCTCCCTCATGCCTTTATCCCCAGGAACTACAATCTGGGTAATTAGAGTAAAGAGTGTCAGAGACTTGTAGGAGAGAGAAAAGCACAGGAGGAGCGAGAGAGAGAGACAGAGAGAGAGAGTAACAGTGCACAAAATCTGCTGCTGCTGCACTTTTCCCAGTCATTGCTGCCCCCCATCCCCTTTGCCACCACCATCCACTTACACATACACACATTTTTGCACCGTCCACCCTTTCATAGCCTACTTTCTCCCTCTTATTCCTCTTTTTTCTTCATCTTCTTACTTTCCAAAGCCATCAGGCAGTAGTGATGAAGAGAAATGCAGACAAGAGTGAAAATGGAAGGAGGAAAGTGTGAGCACAGCGAGAATGAGACAGGGAAAATTAAAGTGGCTGTGAACTGATAGCATCAGCACAACCATAGCATAACTGGAGACCTTTTGGCTGGAAACCTAGCGGCAGAAAATGGGGCGAAGTTGCCAGGACTTGCCTGATTGGTCATCTATCTGGCAGGAAGGATCCATATTGTGAGAAGTGGTTCTCACGACATGCCCAGACATGTGACCTCTGGGATCTTTTGCTGGGAGAATAATTTATTGTTTTAAATTCTTACTGTCTCCATCTTCAAATGAGATATCATCAGGGAAGTTAAGTGAAAGTAGAGAATAGAACAACAGACAACAGACAAACAAAGCAAAAGTTATGAAAACTATGGTCTCATCAGTCCATTGAAAAACATCATATTACATTGCTGCATACATGTTTTCAGCTCATCAGCTGCGCAAAAGACAAAGCTTAGGTTCTTTTCACCCATATGATGAGGACAAACACTTTGGACACATAATGAGGTAAACAGCTGTCAGAGGGGACAGCTGTAAGCAGAAAGGCGATGGAGGACAGATATTTAGGTAGAAGCAGGAGCAGAATGCAGGTTTGATGTCGACTGGAAGCCAGACAAAATGGGCTGCTCCCTGCCAAGCTTGTGCCTGCCAAACACAAGCAGAAACTGAAGAGGGGTTGGACCTTGCCATGCTGCTGCTGGCTGTTTTGAAAAGATGCACATTATATGCATGCAGAGACAGAGTTGCTCATCCATGTGCACACACGCACACATGTACGCCCCTACACATGTGTGTCGGAAAGCTTCCCAGGGATGTTCTGGCTCTTGCTAACCAAGCGAGGGATTCTGCTTGGCAAACTCCACCTCAGCAAGAGTCTAGCTGTCATCTTGACAAATGAACCTCGGAAGAGTGAGGAGATGTGTGTATATGTTTGTAATGCCATGCATTTGTGTCTACAAGTCCACACATGCACTTTTCCTGGAGTAGGAGCATGCATGTCATAAGAATAGGTGTACAGTATGTTGTTTGTTTTTTTTACTTTTTCTACAGAAGCTGGCCTGCAATTCTTTGATCAACATCAATCAGAAAAGAGACCACAGTCATCAGGACACAGTTTCTGTGAACCTCTTCCTACTCCCAGAAGGCATCAGGTGGACATTGATGGAAATCTGGAAATGCAACCCCAGCCAGTTGATTCAACACCAAATAAGCTTTAAAGTGAAGCTGACTTAATTCCACTTGTATGAACCAGCTCATATAATAACATTTTGCGTGGTCTCAGATGTACAGTAACACTGTACACTATAAGATGTGATACAACCCACATAGCAAAAATCTATACATTACTCCCAATATAGTTTTATGTGCAAAGATGGATGTTTAATATTTTATCAAGGCAAAGGAGTTAATGTTCTGGTGAAAATAAGTGGGGTTAAATCTGCAGACAAAATATGACCACCCCTTGACAATATGGACAATATCCATCATACTTTGAAGTACAAAAAATTAGCCTGAAGCCTTTGATTGCAAATAACAATGTAAATAGGCTCTGGTTTTTCTGTTGAGAGCCTTAGTTTATATTTCTCTCACATTTTACCTTGAGGAAAGAAAGAACCAAAGAGGTGGAATTGGAAAACACAAGTGCACGAAGAGAGGTGCATGCAGAATACTATTACTTCAATGGAATATCATGCTCAAAGAATTCTCACCCTCACGATTATTCTTGTGTTACATTCCCTGTTAAAGCTGTAGCTTTGTGATGCTTTGGTTCTTTTTTCATTTGTCTTTCAGACAGACATTCAACCATTACCATAACGGAAGTGATGAAAAACACCACGTGACAGGACAAGCACCTTATCTGCATGTCTTTTATCTTCTTTGATCCACTTGTCTTCCTGCCTGACGTCCTCTGCGTCTTCCTTTTTGTGCTACTGTCATGCTGTCCCTCTTACTCTCTGTCAACACGTCCTTTGGATTTGACTAACCTTGTCCCATATCGCCAACAATCGCTTCCATCCTCAGGCCATAACACTACACTGCTGGTCCCCATCTCCTTGAATCCCGTTTTATTTTACTGCATATACTTTTGTCAGTTCTTCAGAGAAATGCAGATTCTTGGCTCTCCTTCATCCTGCTGATCCACAGGGTCACAGGGGCCGAGCTCCAGGGGTTTGTTAAGCTCTTATTTATCTCCTTCTTAAAGTCCTCCTCATCTCCTATTAAACAGCCTAGAACTGTTGCCCTTGACTCACAAATAAGTCTTGCATCTTTTGGTGGAAATGATTTACGCCTTAATTTTAACACAGAGTGAATCCAGGAGGGAGCCTGCCTGGTGCTGCCCGATGTCATATCAGACAGGAACGCATTGGGAGGGATTTGTGAAAAAGCGCCTTTATCTCACTGAATGCATGTGTGTGCGGTGTATGCAAAGATGAGTGGGTGGCTGAGGTGTTATTTTGTTGTTGTTGTTTGCTGTGTCACTGTAAAGGCTCAGTATTAGCACTTCTGTTTGAGCCTGCTTGGGCCATGCAAGGCTGGAAAATATTATTATGGTAAAAAATAGACCTAGGGTACGCCTGATGAAAATGTTTGCTGGGACGTCATGCCGCTAATTTCAAAATAATGAGATATTAAACAGTGAAAATTACATTTCAGTCTCACTTCACTGAACACAGGAGGAAACAAAGGCCAAATGCAGTTGATAAATGCACAAATGTGGTAACAATTTGTTTTTCCAGTCAATGATAGGATATTGAGGAAGATTCCATTTCCGAGGGCTGATAAGCATGATTACATTGATCTCAATAATTTCACCAGAGGGAAAGGAAATGAAGCTCAGAAGGTACATGCCAAAACAAGACAAATGTGCAAAAGGAAGGGGTGGGCAGTATTCTTTGTGAGGTAGCGGGTAGGGAAAAACCAGGAATATGCACTTCAAAAGGTGGTCAAACATTTCATGAAGGATGTGACTTGTCAGAAAAGACAGGAACGGGCATTTTCTATTATCAGAGAAACTCCATTAGCAAGAGTAACAATGTAAAGCACTTTCAGCGTCGTGTGATAGTTCAGTCATGCTACTGTGACTATCCAGCTTCATCTCAGCTGCCATGACAGCAGACCTCATTTTTAAGATAAAAATAATCACTGAATTACACGCTAATATTACAGTTTCATACCTGCAAGTCCCATTGTTGATACATGCGTATATGACAAATAGAGCAGGTTAGATTTGTGATACTAATTTTCTCTGTAATTTGACATTAAAAAAGAAAGAGTGTCAATAACCTTAACAACTTTGTAAGGACTGAAGTGGAGTAGTTGTTGAAGTGCAACACATCTCAGTTGCTTATGTTTCCACATGGTGTTCAGTGAAAGGTAACACAACAGAGGCAGCCTGTTGCAGTGGCTTTTATTGTCTTTTTGAGTGTATTTCCTGTCAGAATTATGACTATTCTGACATTTTTCTACACCTGGTTGGATGTTGTCCTGTACCTAAAGGATTTATGTTATAATTTTTTGTAATTATAATTTTTTTCTTTCTGTTATGACGAGTAAGTACGGAAGCAAACAGGCTGTATACAAATGGTAGAAGCTGATATTTCCAAAGCCCAAGTAATACTTAGAATAAGCCCAAAAGCCACAAATCCAGGTGGGTTGAAGAAGAGAATTAATGATAAAATGGCAAGAGTTAAATATTGAGCAAGGAAGATAGAGTACAGGACCACTTAAATACTGTTTGCTTCACCAAAACATGACTAAAAGAACTTCAACATCACCACAACCAGCTTTTAGATTATATTGAGAGACAGAGTTTGACAAAAAAAAAGAGCAGCAAGGTTAAAGGGTGGAGGAAGTGAAGTTCTTGTTAACAACTTGTTCTTGTTAATGTGAGGGAGTGTCTCTGCACCCCTACTCAACTGCTGGCTGTGAGCTTCTGTCAGTGTTTACTGAGTTTAACAATGATGCTGATGTTCAATGTGACATCGTCAGAGGGGTATTGCACAAAAGTACAATTATAATGTCTAAGAAAGTAGGGCTTGACATGGCCTACTGAGTTCATCTTAACTCATTACACTGAACAAACGCCAAACAGGAATGAGAAGATGGGGCTATGTTAAGTCAGGTGTAACTAATCCTGGTATGTGCATGTTCACGGTTTTTGTAAACTGATTTTGAGGTCAGTCACGGATTTACTGATCCAGAAATACAGACTATGCGTGACCTCTTTTTTTTCACCAAAAAGCAACAGTTTGTAATCCAAACATATATAGAGAGTAAACATCAAATATGTTATAAAAAGTCATGTTTGCATTACCCCTAGATTTGCACAAAACCCAAATATCAAAAAAGAAAATCTGTAAATGGAAACAATTATAACTGAAACAATTCCCAAATATCGCTAAGACTTTTTACGTTTTCAAGACATGGATTTTCAAGCATTTTGGTAATCTAGTTTATTGCAAAAGTGTAATGGAAAGGCTTTTTACGCTGTCTCTGGCAGTGCTCGATGTGTGGCATAACCGGTCAGTCTAAAGTCATCCAGCTTCCAGCTGTTTTTGGCCATTTTTCTGTCTCCAAATGATTTCAAAGCATGTCAATTGCCAAAAAAAAAAAAAAAAAAAGAAAAGAAAAGACAGCATCATAATCTAAAGAATAATGACCATCCAAACATCGTTCAAAATGGCATGCAGTTGTGAAAGAAACGCAAATGACTGGGACTCTATATGGCCTCCACTATTGACGTCATCAATGACGTTACTGTAATCACAATAACCTTTGCCATTTCTAATCTTCTCAACAAAAGCAATAATTTTGAAATTAAGTATACAGCTATTGATCAGACTTTTGATCAAATACCTACCAGCTAAATGAATATCCGCCTTTATAAAGTCCATTACCTTTATAGTTATATCCTAAACGGACTATATATAATAATTATCACCATACTGACTAACAGAGAAGCAGGAATAAGAATTCCTGGTTTTCAGCCCAACCAGGTTGGCTGCACAGAATAAATCTCCATGGTAACTTATGTGGTCCTGCTTTTGTGCAACAGACTCAAGGATAAGTTCAGCCAGGATGACTAACATATTCCAGCTTAGTCTCTTATCTTGGATTTGTGCAACATCCATCAACTCAGTTATTGCCAGGCCACAAAAAACCCTAAAATGCCTTCTTGTTGACTTGTGGAAATTTAAACCACACTTCTCTTTCTCTTACACTTGCATCTTTGCAACGATTTGTCTACTAATTTTAATGTTTTATTTTTCTACCTATTATTTCTCCATTTATACTGCTGCAATATAATGGCATGAAATGTTCCAACCAGTTTTTGATATTGCATATTAACTTAAAATCCAAAAATAACCTGCCAGTTACATTAGAGGAAATGTCACTGAACCACCAAAATCAATAGGCGCCGTTCTTGGGGACCATAAATGAGTACACAAGATTTTGTGGTAGATATAACAGACATTTGTGCTTCACCCGAGCACAAATGTCTGACCGATCAATAGCCCGACCAACTTGCAGACAGGCCAACCAGCTCACTGACATTTCCGTCCATAAAACAACTCTGTAATAAAGAGAAAGAAAAGAAGGTTGGAAAACCTCACGTAAAGTCAGCAAGAATGAAAGAATTAATGGAAAATAAGCCAAGAGTTTAAAACAAGTGAAGAAACTGAGTAAGAACAAAGAGCAAAAGAAATGCTGCTCTGCTTGTTTCTGCCTTTGCCTTAAAGTGGACCGAGTTTTCTTCCTTCTCCTCACACTTAATTCTCTGCAGGATGTCCACCCTTATCTGAGGGGAATGTATTGTTTTTTTTCCTTTTTTGCCCAGTGTGATGGAGCTTATGTAGTGTATGCCTGCGTGCAAGTCATTGTGTGTTGAAGTTGCGCTGCTGCCAAGTAAAAGACCTTTACAGTGCACAAGAACATCAAGAGAGACAAGACAAAGCTTTGCACTCAGACAAAATACGCTTGAATACACAAACAACAGTGCACATCCTGCATGTATTTGACAGAATTTATGTAGCCACACATTTCAATGGTTTTCACAGCCGGAATTTGTTTAACCCAGAAACTGAGTTCTGAACATTTCAACACTCATAAAGCATTCCGTATGGGCATTAATGTGGTTTCCTAGTGACCAAGCCGGGGATTGGGCTGTGATCCTTAAATACTCCCCGTGTTTCTCCATCCTGTGGTTTGGTGGACTAGATTTAAAAAAAAAAAAAAAAAAAACACAAAACAAAACAAACAAAAAAAATAAATAAAACAAAACAAAAAAAGGAAGATAGTCGTGCTTTTTTGGCTTTGTTTTTTCTTCACTTTGTTCAGGGATAAAACAGAAACGCGACCAAACAAAGCCCTCAACAATGAGCATATACAAAGGCAACAACGCACCACATGCGCTTTCACTGATCCTTTGTTTGCTGTCTGCGTAGGACAATCAATTTCTCGAATGCACCCGTGTATGCATGTGTACATTTGTTTGTCATTGAGTGTGTGTATTTGAGAGCATTTGCCTCAGGAGAAGGGAGGCGGAAAGAGATGAACAGGGTTGGGGAGGGCAGACCGGAGCAGTGCAGTGCTGCTGTTGGCCGAGCGATGGGGTGGCAGATGCCAGAGGGCTTCATTAGACACAAGAGAGGAAGGCCGCGAACAGCAGTTCTCCAGGAAGTCGATCAGACCCAAACACAAACACAGACGTACCTCTGATTCTGGTCTATCCCTTCACTCTTGCTCTTGCTTTTTTCCTCTTCTGTCTGTTTCTCTTTATGCTTTCTCTTGTTCTCAATTATACCCACTCATCTTTGTCCTCCCTCGCATTCTCCAATGCAATCAGCTCCAGCTCTCTTGTACAGTCTGTTGCTTTTTGATCTCCCTTTTCTCTCAGATTAATTTCTTTTTTTTTCTTTTGTCTGTCTGCTGATTTTTTTTTATTTTTCTTTGCCGTGTCTGTCAGTGAAGCGGAGCAATCATTTATCACTGGTAAATGCACGTGGAAAAAGCAGAAACCTCGGGGGGGGATTCTCTCATTCTGCTCGGAAAACGTTTCTCTCAACACGCTCCATGGAGAGAGATGTGGAAAATGGAGCACAGGTGCAACAAACACAAGCAGACAAACTGAAACACACAATATCTGATAAAATTGTTGGTATTTAATATGCAGGCTCTAAAGTGACTACAAGGAAATAAATACCTAGAACAAATTACCCACACAAATGATTTATTGGAAAAGTGAAAGTCACAAATAGTTTTTCTTGTCGTATCAGTCAACGAAGGGCTCTCGACAAATATTCACTTATTTGGCTCTCACTGCTGCTGTTTCTTTCAATGATGTTCCTGCCAATAAATTGCTCTGTGATTATTGAAGGATGCAGCCCACTTTATCTGAGTATCTGGCTGCTCCCTCTCCAGAGAGAAGCATTTTCTTACTAAGAAATATTATCTAATAAAACAACGGTTTCGCTCAAATTTGTAGCCCTTCTCACAACCCTGAGCCCAGGTTGCAAAATAGATGTCTTCACGCTACAGAATCATATCTCTTTTGAGCAAAACACTAAAATACTGGCCAAAGCAGAGGGGGACTGAATCAACAGAGTGAGAGATACTGAAAGGAGACAGAGGAAGTAGCACATGGATATAAATGATGCAGTAGGTGAACTTGTCCTGAGCAGAAAGCAACAAGGAAGTCTGACAGGCCAGAACCACCTTTCAGGCAGTCAGCAGTCAGACAGTGATAAACATTTCTGTTTCATAAAGGTTTTGTTCATGTTAGACTACTTCATTTTTTTTAAAATTATTTTTTGCTGATGGCTGTTCTAATGGGGAAGTTAAAGGATTGGGTGGGTGAATTGGGGGTGCTTACGTTGAGTCTTTATTTACCTGAGCAAAAGAAATCAATGCCTCTCTGCCGGAGGAGAAGTATGTGAATCAATGGAAGGTTTCAAAAAGCCCCAGAAAAAAAAAAAAAAAATCAATGTCCCTTGCATGCCATTGATGGTTATTTGGCCACAGAAGAAAGGGAACAACAAAGAACACCTGTTTATTGTAAAAAATTGCACTGCAAACTCTTTGTTATACAATAGTCTTCCTGGATCTGTTTCTCATGTTTTCCCTGAAAACAAAAAGCAGTGTTTTGTTACTATATAATCTCCATTGTTCTCTAGCTTTTCTATATAAAAAGTCATGGTCCTTGGGTACACTACTGTGCAGAAGTCTGAAGCACCACTAGTCTTGTTACTTAAACAAAGTTTTAATGACATCTAAACTTATATTCCAGGCTCTTCAAGTTACAACTAGAAATACATTAAAACTGTTAACTATTTGAATCGAAACAGAATGGAATCTGAATGTATGTCATTGTACACAATCTCCTTTAAAACAGTTAAACCTGTGCTTGGTTCTGAGCAAGATCACACAAATTATTGATTTTTACTTGAAGAGTAATTTTGTTCTGAACATTGTTTGGTTTTATTTTGTGAACTTATTATCAGGAGGTTGACTGATATACATTTTACTTTGGCCAATGCTTGCTATTAAAAAATGGCCAATAGCTTGGCCAAACAATTTATTGGTCTATCTCTAAATTTATCTGTGTATTTTTAGTTTGTTTCTTAATGAAGACACAGAGAAATTAAATATAGATGGTCATTTAAACATTGGAAAGACATAGGGTTGGGTAGGCTTTTGCACATTACCTTACATGTCAGACAGAAAGAAATATAATCGCTGCTATCCAGTATCTCCTCTGACACATTATCTCCCTATAAGTCTCCCAGTTCTGAGAAATTAAAAGGTGTAGAGGTCAGATGTGGAGCCACAGGGTTATACCCTGCACTCAAAATCTTGATGTCCAGTGGAAGAATTTAGGGCTCCAAGGCAATAATTCCAGCACTGCTATTAATAAAATGCAGTCAATAACAGCCTTCTGAGGTCTGACACTGTCTTGTCCTGAGAGGCCGAAGGGAGTACAGTTCTGCCAAGACTCTACCTATGCAGTCAACATTTTCCTCGTGCTATGTCAGGTGGCAAGCTCAGAGGCCAGTCAATAGGGCCTTTATCCTGACACCTGCCCGATCCTGTGCTGGCCTGATCAAAGTGACAGCCTCGCAGATCCGCAGAGATGTAGGGGAGGGCTGCTGTCACCCCACCTGTCCAACTGATGGCAACTTGGTGAGGGCAGGGAGAAAAGCAGTGGGATGCCGGTGAAGTCCGCTGTCTGCACGTCACTCATTGCTGTGTTGGATGACAGAGCAGGCCATTAGGAAAGGGGCTGACTTCACAGGCCATTAGTGGAAGAAGTGCACGGAGAAATGAGTGATGGCACAATCAGAGGAAGGAAGAAAGACTGAAACCTCTGCTGTGCAATATTTTTTTATATAAAGATAATTGAGATCAACAAATTAAATCTGTGTGTGTGTTGTGGTGGTGGTGGGAGAGAGGGAGGGGGAGAGGTTACATATTGTTGTCTTGTTGATGTAAAAATATGAAATATGTGTCTCTAATTCAATTTGATGTTGGTAGGGGTCCAAGAAGTGAAGCTGCAGGGGTCATGTTTGTTTTAATTCTTCGCTTCCTTCTTCTGTTCATTTACTCTCCTGAAAAGGTTTTAAAGCTTAAAATGCTTTAGACTTGGGAACACAAAACCTCAAAACATAATCTGAATTTGAGTCACCCGAAGGTGGCACCTAAAATAATCTTGTATTTGTAATTGACCTGGAAAACATTTCCTTTTTTTTTTTTTGCATCAATCCATTTTTTAAACTAGGTCATTTTTAAAAAAAAAAAAAATTGTAATAATTTGAGACACTTTTATTTGCTACTTTTAGCATAGTACTAAGCTCCAATACGTTTGTGAGTCACACCTGGGGGTTTACATTCTGTAACTGGCTAGATAGATTGTTTTTAGATAGAGTTTGTACTGACTTCTATATTTGGTTCTTCAATATCACATTTCAAATTGTTTTCAAGATGGAAGATTTGTCAAACCATGAGTTCAAAGTAACACTATCTGCCCTTTACAACAGCACTTCTCACAACCAGAAGGTCTTGGTTGGTTCTTGGATTTTCTCCAGATAGTCCAGCCTCTTCCCGCAGTCTAAAAAACATCTTTTTAGGCCATTTGTGGGTTTTAAACTAGGACAGAGTAAGAGAGTACAAGTCTGTGCTGCCCTGCGATGGACTGGCAACCTGTCAAGGCTGTACCCCACCTTTTGCGTGTTGACAGTTGGATGGGCTTGAATAAGACCCCTTTAATCCTGAATAAGACTGAAGTGGGTACAGATCATGGATGGATGGATGAAACAGTGCAAAAAGTCCTTTTTTAATTTCTTCAAATTCATGATCAAACCTTTGCAAATATTTGAAATTACAAGAAAAAACAGCCAAGGGATATGTAATTTCTTCTTTTGATTTTTTTCCCCGAATATTAGTTTCTTCTTTTACTTTTAGATGCTCCCTTCGGGGGTCACCACAGCTAATCATTCATCTTCATCTAACCCTATCCTCTGCATTCTCTTCTCTCACACCAACCACCCTCGTGTCCTCCTTTACTACATCCACATACTTCCTATTTGGTCTTCCTCTAGGCTTCCTGCTTGGCATTTCCCAGCTTAACATCTTTTTCCCAATTTAATTTACTATTCGTCTTCTGTAGATGTCCAAACCATCTCAATATGGCCTCCTTGACTTTATCTCCAAAACATCTAACATGTGCTGTCCCACTTATGTACTCATTCCTGATCCTATCCACCCTTGTCACTCTCAAAGAGAACCTCAGCATTTTCATTTCTGCTACCTCTAGTTCTGCCTCCTGTCTCTTCCTCAGTGCCATTGTCTCCAAACCATACAACATTGATGATCTCAAAGAAAGGTGTACAAGACCACTTTCATTCTTGATGACACTTTTTTTATCACAGATCACTCCTGACACTTTTCTTCACCTGTTCCAACCTGCTTGCACATGTTTTTTCACCTCTTTTCCACACTCCCCGTTGCTCTGGACGGTTGACTCTAAGTACTTAAAATCCTCCACTTTCTTTATCTCTTATCCCTGTAACCTCACTTGTTCACCTCAGTTTTTAACAGCTGTAAAACTTTTACACTTAAAGGAACCAACAACACACTTTTACACATGTCATGAATATCATTGGCTTTGAACCAAAGGTAGGTTCTACCTGACAAGAAATCATAATTTACACAGTGCAGTAGGTCTTGTTTACAACTGATCTTCAAGTGAAGCAAATACTAATATTTCAGAAGCTTGCAATCTGCTTGGTCTGATCGTGGATTTTTTGGTTGAGTTTGGACTGAATAAAAGGGAAACAGATCAAAAAAAAAAAGCCTTAGAGGACAACAGACATTATCAAAATGGAACGAACACATAAACAGAAAGTTTGGCCAAATTCTCCCCATGCCATAAACCCCTGTCTCCTTGTTAGAATCTCTAGTTCTCAGTATGGCTGTGCCTGCCCTCCAGCCATCATTAAAGGGAAAGACGAGCGCCTCCAAGCTGCACAGAGGCATCAGCACGCATCACTTCTCCTCTCCTTTGAACGTTTAACTCTCAGCAATCCACCAGCCCCTGATGGACCTATTTACTGCACAAAATGGATTGTGTTTGGCTGCGCACTATACTTCCAAATGTTCCTTTGATACCCTCGCTCTTACTCCCTGCACCATCTCTTCTGTTTCTCTTTAGCTCTGAACAGTTCAAGGAAACAGCAGAAATGTCTGGCTACTTTACTGCTGGTGCAGCACTTCTGACAGGCTCAGGAGGCTCAGATGAGATCGCCACACAGCACCAGGAAGATGGGACACACTCCAGCTGTAATAGCATACAGATTCCAAAACACAGACTTACAAAGCCTCCTCTTTGACGCTACATTTTATTTCACTGTTTAAAAAAAGTAAAATAAAAACAAAAAACATCTTCTTCAGGCAGCTCCCCTAGCTTTTCTCTGGGGAGGGATAAAACCTGGTTGAGAAACAAATACCTGGAAAAAAAGAAAAACATGCCTCTTTTGCACAATTTAAAACCCAAAAGAGACTAAATGTGAAAGTTTTGTGTACAACCAGGAAAAACTGATGGTTAGATTCTCCAGATAGAGAAAGATGGAAAAGCAAAGCAGGGAAAGAATTCCTTAAAATACTTTTTGATGAACGGCAGCGTGCAACAAATGCTATCAGTCCACAGCTTTAGGGAAAAAAAATGAACCACTCACTCTAACTTTCTCAATTTTAAACTCCCATGACTTTTGTCACTGACCGGTGAACCAGTTAAACTCCTACACCTAGTACGTTAAATCTTCACTTGCTTTTGCCCTTTTACTAGAAGTATTGTGTATTAGCTAGATGTTCCTCATCAGGGCACTCCTAAACCATCCAAATCTAACCTAAGCTAAGCTAATGCTACATATCATTATTGCAGGGAAAAAATATCTAAATGTTTAGCTCAGATGCAAGATTTCAAATTTATCTCACAGTGAGCTCCAGTAATATTCTGTGACAAATTATATACTTATAAAAGAGCTACAGTGCTAGCATTGAACTTCAAGTAACCTTTCTGAAATGGCCTGATAAAGAAAAAGAAAAGGCCTAAAGGGGAATAGATAATCATTTGTTTAACTATGAACCCAATGAACCTCTCAGTGTGAAAGAGTTTAGCTGTTAGCTGCTCTGGAGCCTGCTCTGCGTCTGAAGGGAAAACTTCTTAGGGTCGGTCAGAACTATTTACATAACTTAAGATATTGTGGATGTAATTGCATCAGGGGAACACAACATAATCATCTTCAAGGATGTGGCGAACAAACTAGTTATGCTAATGCTTTGCTGTTCTTTATCAACATCTATTATGCATGTCCCCAATCAGTGATTGCTGTGAAGTGCCCTCAAAAATTCCCAGCTGTAAATTCAGAGCAAATCAGTGACGCATCCAATCAAATCTGTCACTTACACTGACGAGCATCTGTGGGAACGGCCCTCGAGAATTTTCCGCCACATTGATCGGTGGGATCACCCAGTCCCTCTTCTGCCTCCTCAAACCCTTGGTACTGTTGAGGCCCAACCCCGAGAACATGATGACAGAAGGTGGCTCTTGGAACGACTCCTTGTTCTCCTTCCGCTTAGTGACTTTCCATTCTTCTTCTGTGACCTTTAAGACAGAACAAGGTTTTATTCAGGAGGCTGGGTATTCTGTTATTGAACACCTTAGGGGATGCGGTTTTTATTAAGTTAATTTTGTTATAAAGATACATTTAACACTTTTGTGAACTACAGTAGTCAACCTTCAAAGTGGATCAAAAACACAAATTATGCCAGAATTTTTAACAATATCTATTTTTGTCTTAGGACAACTTTGATTAAATGTTCTGATCCACTTTCAGTGTTGCGTACTGTATTAAAATTTATTAGAAATTGTGCTGAGAATAAACAACTTGGCATGGCCAGTAACTTTCTTGTTCACATGTTTGAAATATCTAATCATCAATGGTGGTCCAAAACACATATACCAAGCGAGTACTATTACTGTCAGCATCAGTACTCTTTTCATCAAAGCCTTCAAATTATCTCAAAAACATCAAGTGATTTAACACATCGAGATAGCATACTTACACGACTTTCTGAAAAACTTGGAGTGCATTTGCTACATTTTCTTTCTTTCTTTTCATTTTTTTTTTGTTGTTGTTGCTCAAAAAGCTTTCTGAATAATTTTAAATATTTTTATATTATTATAGTCCTTGTTTACTTAGCTGACTTTTGGAAAACTTTGAAGTGAGTTTGCTGAACTGTAGTCATTGTTTGTTTTTGACACTTTCAAAGTAATTTGAAATGAGTTATCGACATTTTATTTCCCATTTAATACAATAAGAGTAAACTAGGTAAGTTCTCCACAACAGTTTATACTTTGTTTATGAACAGTTTGAAGTCCTTCTAATACATTTTAGTCCTGTTTTAATGAGAAAACTTTCTGAACATTTTAAAGCTTCTTTTAATTCATTATATTCCTTGTTTACCTATGACACTTTCTAAACAATTTTTTAATTGACTTTGCCTATTCTTCTTCTGTTTTTACTTACAAATATGAACAAAGTCAAGTGAATTGACACTTTCAGGATAATTCAGAATCGGTTCGCTGCACTTAATTCCTTGTTTGATTGGAATCTTTTTAGATAGTTTTAAATAACTTCTCATTTTATTTCCTGTTTACTGAGAACACTTATTGGGCAAGTAAAATGAGTTTGCAATAAAGTTTGTGCCTAATCTATTTTAAACATTTTTAGGACAACTTGAAGTGTGTTTACTCCATTTTATTCTGTATTTACTGAGAGCACTTTTGGAATTATTTAACATGAATTCTTTACCTTTTATATCTTGATTACATGAGAAAGTTTCTGAAATATATAAAGTGAGTTTACAGCATTTTATTTCTTGTTTACTAAGAAGAATCACGGCAATTTGAATTAGGTTAGCTAAATTTATTCCTTACTTTCTCAGAACATCTTCAGAATAATGCAGAATTAGTTTGTTATATTTTATTACTTGTTGACTTGGACACTTTTTGGACTATTTGAATTGAGTTTGCTCCATTTTGTTTCCTCTTTAATTACAACACATTTGGAAGAATTTGAATTGAGTTTGCCACAATTATTCATTTTTAAGGGTTTTTTTCTTTCATATTTTCTCTGGTTTGCTTTAAGAATGTTCTGAAAATTATGAAAGCCATTTTCTAGATTTTATTACTAGCTTACTTTCATAAGGACTCAAGAATGTTTTAAAATTATTTTTTTACACTTTATGCCATGTTTGCTCTGAGCTTTTTCCAAGCTATTTTATTTGACTCTGCTATATTGTATTCCCTGTTTACTTAGAATAAAACAAGTTCTGTAGATTTTATTTCTTACTTAGAACATTTTCTGAACAGTTTTGAAGTGATTTTACTCCATTTTTTACTTTATTTTGACCACTTTTAACAATTTTAATTGAGTCTGCTATGCTATACCGTATGCATCTACAGCACTTTCTAGACAATCTGAAGAGCATTTGCTTCATATGAATGAAACTAGATTTTATTACTTAATAACTTGGACCACTTTCTGAACTACTTGAAGTTAGTTTCCTATACTTTATTGCTCATTTAGTTGGACTATGTTCTGAACTATTCATACATTTTACTCCTTTGTGACTTTGATGTTACTCTTTGTTGACAGAGAGCTTACTTAGAACCCTTCTTGAACTATTTTAGGTGAGTTTGCAACAACTAATACCTTCCAGCATTAGATTGATTGTTTACTTAGATCACTTTCCGAACAATTTACAGCTTCCTGCATTATTCTTCTAGTGGCATCTCTGTCTGTGCCTTTATTGTACCATTGTAGCATTACATAGCATCTTCCTGTCTACTCAGTAAATGGAGATTACAGTCAGCAAACAACTGATCTGCAACACAGTCTCTACAATAAAAACCTTGTTTCAAACAACATAATGATACTCAAAAATCAAAGCAGGAGGAACCGTTCAATTGGCTTCTCCTTTAGAGATGCACATTATTTGAACTTAGTGCTCAAATTCAGCACTGCACTGACTTGGGCCCCCACTAAAAAACACATTTAATTTCATTTCATTTATTACAAACTAAATTGGGTACATGAAAACTGAGTGCCAACAACTTTGTGTGTGTGTATGCAAGCATGTGTGTGTGCCACTTGAAGTAAGGCTAAGGCCTACTCTAATATGATGCATTCTGAATGGGCAACACACTAATTTAAGAAAGTCCGCTCTACAATAGCTACAAGCAGGAGTGTAAAAGGATGACAAGTAAGTCTGAACCACAAACAAATCTTTTTTTTTCTTTCTTTGGATCATGTACAACACATATTCATTGATTGATTATTATTTAATTATGTGTTTATTTTTCGTACTACCAAATAATATCCTATGAGCATGTGTGTTTACTTTCTTTTTTTTGTAAACTATTTGGAGACATTCGTACGTTTAAATGTATCTCTGATATAGTTAAAGCAACAATGTGATTTAGCAATATGCAGTTGATTACAATCGGAAAGTTACAGTCAGTCCGTCACTAAGTATTACAAAATCACTATTATGAGTCATTGTAGTAGATTGTGTCATTGGTGGGAACTTCCTGGGGTGGTCTGTATTGCAATAAACCTAAAAAAACTTATTGAAGACACCCTGTTGTTCAAGTCACTGGTCTCTTAGCTGCAACAGGTGACAATATATACTGTTAAACTGGACTCTCAATCTCTGATGTAAAGTTTCAGTTGCTAAGTATTTTTTGGGGGGAGGAGGGGTTGGGAAGGGCATGAACATCTTATGTGTTACAATTTTCAAACCAGTTACTAGATTTTTGGGAAATCCCTGAATGCAGCTTTAAGATTTGCAACATCTTGCTGAAAACATTGAGGGATTTAGGCTTCCTTAAGAAGCAAAGACTGTTCTGTCTCTTCTTGGGGACAATCTCAGTGTTGCAGCTCTAATCCAGTCTGCCGTCCAGATACACACCAACGTGTCTATAGTCCTCCACATCCAACTCTTTTCAAAGGATGAAAAAGAGTTGGAGTGCTGTAAGTATTTAAATATTCCTGGCTCTTCAAATATCCACAATCATGCTAGTTGTCATGTTCTGTTCATCTTCAATATAAGGTGTCTGTTTGAAAAGAATATAGTCCTCTATGGTGTCTCAGTGCTGCTGAGTACCCACTCAGGCAGACAACCCTCAAGTTTCTCAAGCTGTGGTGTGTCTGACAGCGAGTCACTAATATAGAAGGTCATGGAGGAATCCATGACGATATTCTGAAGTTTGCCTGATCTGAGCTGATCTGATCTGTTTTGAAGGAAAACTTACACTTTAATTGAAACTTTTTGTAGGCCCAGTCACACAGTAAGTCCTTCATTCTGGGAAGCTTAGAAAAGACTACTGAGATATAATTATTGTTATTATTTTTATTATTGTTTTTACTGTAACCAATAAAGATCAGACTTGTGAAGAATACAGCTGGTGTTCATGGATTATTTTACTCTACATGTGTATATGTATGGGTGAGAAGATCATAAACCATCAACTTTGCTATTTATGTCAGATATAAAATGATTATGAACAGAGACCCTGTCTGGGTCTGAATTTAAAGCCTCTTTTAGCAGATAGTGACAGCTGAGTCACATAAATGCACTTCAATCATTCAGAATACTCCCATCATACACCTCCTTCACACACTCCCTGCAGGCAGAGAGTAATAGCCACCACAAACCTGTCTTTTTGAAAAATGCTCAAATAAGAAACTCGAAAGGAGCCCATTTTCAATCTCCTCATGAACATTAACTCATCCATGAGTCAAAACAGCTACATCAAATGTGAAGCAATGAAGCATATCACCTAACTAAATGAATGTTCTTATGTGGGAGAATGGCAAAAGACATGATGCTGAACAGATGGTGAACCGCGTACAGAGAATCTGCTTCACTACAAAGAGCTCCAGATTGTGTAAAGACAAACAAAGTCATCGGAAAAATATAGCAAGTGAACTTTAAATGTGCATCAATGGGCTAGTTAGTGTATGCGGTGTAAATAATCAAGTACGTTCCTCCTTATGTTCAAATTTATTACTTTTAGCTGCAGTTCAGTGTCAGATATACTGTACATATGTACTTAGATCCTGGTTTGAAGAAAATGGGCTTCATAACGTGATCTAAAGATTTTATTAAACCAACTGTCTGGAGAGTTGTTCCACAGTAAATTTACCATTATATCTCAGGGTTACAAACCAGTAAAAACATGTCACAAATTCAGTCATGAACATCATATCCAAAGATATGCATGAGTTGCTCTTTTTGTCTCCACTGTGCACCCCCAAGCGATCCCTTGCTCCCTTTGCCCTCTTTTCGTAGTGTTATTGTTTCACTCAGCCTCTCCTCTCAGTCTGTAGGTTCTGACAGCTCGTCTCAGCAACAGTGTGCACTGGGCTACATCAGGCTGATGTTGTGCCAGCAGGTGAAACAACTGCACAAACCTAACCTAGAAAACACTCCTGTCAGCACTACCCAATGCACCCCCTGTTCATGTCTTTGTTTTTTCTGCTGCAGGATGACCACTGGGGCAAGGATTTGTTTTGATTCAGTAAAGCGTATTTGCATCTGTTGGTCCTTTTCTAGTAGTTGTACAAGAGGTAAAGGGGAATAGAAAAAAAAGTTATTTTAATTTTAAATTTCAGTGCACACATTTTGTCTAACTGTTACTAACAATGAATAGTTAAAGGTTGTCATAAATTATTTTTTAATGACCACTGACAATAATAATGTGATTGGTTTTAAATTTCAGCACAATTTTAATCCTTGGGGTGCTGCAAAAATATTTAAAGGCTTCTGAACACATTCCTAATTTCAGATACTTGAGGGTAAAAAAGAGAGTGAGACCATAGTTCCCCTCCATCTCACTAAAGTCCAGAACAATCAGAGCAACAACTAAAACATGCAGGGGAGCCCCGAGGAACAGGGTTGGGAAACACTGTATTATACAACAGCGTAAAACAGTCAAGTGGAATTAATCAAACAAAATTAGCTCATGTCGAATGACAAAAAAAGTGTGCATGTAAACATGTTATTGGGCTTCTACATTGGCATGAAGCATGCCAATCCAAAACTTTTCCAATAACAGACTGTATCACAACAGTGCACACAACCACAGCGACATCCCCATGTGGTTGTAAACACTTTTTGAAGCCTTTGGTTGAGGCAGAGGTGGTTTGGAGCCAGCACCTATTGTGACTGTGATTGGTACTGCACCTTTAAGGTACTCTGTAACTTCTTTATCGACAAGTGATTATTTAATTTTAGGCAAGTACTTCTTTCTTGGTTGACATAAGCCACATTTCTACTGAGTGTTCTAGCTTCTTTTGGGTGGGTGGAGAATGGTTTGGTTGGTAAATCTGGACTTTGGTTACGTTTATACTGCCAGATGTGTAGGAGGATTGGTTGCAGCAAGTGGGAGAGTATCCGGAGTCAAAATAATTACACAGCCAGGAACTACTCCATTTGAGATAAAGACAGAACACAAAAAGTAAACACTGCCACAGAATGAGTAATTAGTTCAGCTAGGTCGCCAACATTTTAGCAATAAAAACTTATCAACATACTCCATCATTGTTTCCAGCCAAGAAGTGGCTGAAATTATGTGCTCCCTGTCTTCCTTCCTTCCTCTCTGTGAATGTAGATGGCCTTGATCAAAGAAAAGCACATCCAAATTTCTCTGTTTGTACCACTCTGGCTGTTGTAATTTTTCATTTTTCTATACTTGCTACAGATGCTTACTTTTTTTTTTCCCCTGGCACTGTTCAGCCATTTGCTATCAGTCATCATTCCTCACTCTACAATCAAATTCCTCTTACATCCAAGGAAGGTTTGCACTTCTTAGCTTGTCGAATCATCACTGTTATAGACTGTCGTAGTTGTATAAAAATATATCATCCAAGCTAACCCGTACCGCTCAGTGGAAATGTGGCTCCAGGCAGTGTATAGTCTAAGTATTTGGTGCAGTGGTTGATTACAATACTTTATGCAAAACATTCAAGAAACATGATAGAGGATGATGCCAGAAAATCATGACAGATGATAATTAAAGAACATAAAATTGTGCCATCAGAGACTGCATACATGTATATACCAATTCAAAATGACAATTAAGTGTGTGTGTATGTGTGTGTATGTGTGTGTGTGTGTGTGTGTGGGGTGGGGGTGGGGGGTGGGGTACGGGGTGGGGGGTGTCAACATGTATTTATGAATGAAAAGACTGATGCTGTTATTATGTCCCCCAAGTTTCATTTTGTGATTTACATGGCAGTATGAACTCTTACAATTCCACCCCAGAAGCTGACATTTGAGAAAATAAATAAATAAATAAAATACAACACCTTAGCAGACTACAGAGTTGGAACATGACAATGGCTTCTGGCACATATTGAAAGTTGGAGGTCATGGACAATGCAGTCAATAAAAAGTGTTTCTCTTCTTTTCTCTGTTTGTTCTTGCCTGGTCAAGGTCCCGCAGAGGGTTGGCTTGTATCTGCCAATGGAAACAATGCTTTCATGACTGTCTTCATTAGATGGTTGCCCAGGAGGAAAAAAAAGGAAGGATTTTAAGGCTGTTTTAAAGAAAATGTGTCAGGCAACCTGGCTAATGGTGAATATGTGTATGTGTTTGTGTGGGTGGCTGGATGTGTGGAAGGGCTTTAGCTAAGGTGTTATGTTCTCTTTCATCATCCAAGTGCTCTGTTTCTGAGATCTTGTACTTGCAATACAGGGCACTTAAAGTGACAGAGTGAAATGAGAGGCTGTTTGGCAGATAAAAAGATGTGGGAGGAGAAGATATCATACTGTATACTGGTATTACACTGAAATAAAGAGAGGATTTACTTCTCAACTGGCATAATGGACAAATCGTTAAATCCACAAATTTAGGCTCCCAAGTGTCAAAATGTATGCTTTAAAGTTCTGCTAGCAGAGTTTTATAGAGCAATTTATGAGAAGCAGATACCAAGTATAAAAAAACTGACATTTGCCCATCCTTTGAATTGATATGTATAGTACATACTGAGACAATGAACATAATAGTCAGAAATTTGAACACACCCACCCAACCATTTAGATTTATTAAGTCCAAATATATAACAGGTACTCCATCTATCACCAGCATTCTTACAGACTTATATTTATCTCCACCTGATGAACTTTAATATGTTACCTCCCTGCTTATTTTAGGAAATAAATGCCTCACTGTATTCACTTTACTCTAATGGTATCTCCTTGAGAGAAAAACAAACAAAAACAAAACAAACAAAAAACAAGAATTAGATCAGAGAGAAGGCTCAAAGCTTGAAGTGAAATAAAAAGAAAGTGTTATAGCTGCTCCCTCCATTGTTCCTCTGTGTACCCAATGTGCTGACATCCGCAGAAAGACATATTTTCTATTTCTCAGTATCAAATATGCCAAGTTATGAATCATGGAAAGAGTAGTTCATACTTGTCCAATTCTGTTGTGGAGGACATACTTCGGTGGACAAGGGTCTGGTCTTTTTGTCACTGGAACATCAGCATATTTGATTACATAACTTGAAAATGCCAAAAAAAAAAAAAAAGACCAACAAGAGGCTACATTAGGTCTGCTAGTCTGACATCAGTAAGTAAGAAGAAAAAGTTGCAATTCCTTGAATAACCAAGAGCAAATCAATGGCATTGACCCAAATAACTCTCAAAGGCAACTGGACTTCCTTTTCTCTTGTGAACAAAAGAAGAGTGTCAGAGCTCCCACGACCTGGATGACCCAGAGTCTACACCAGCGCACTCACCCCCTTGTTAGAATGTTGGAATATATGTTAGAAATACTTGTATTTCAAACCTGATATGTGAAAAAAAGAATCTAGATGGTTTATGATCTCTCTACAGCTGTATGTGGGTGGGGAGGATAAAGCTTATCAGGTAAAATTATATAGAAAAATTATATAAAGTCATAAATATATGAAATATATAAATATATGAGTAATTAGAGGCATGCCTTTTTGAGTGGCAGCTACATTAGTATGTTATGGTTCTAAGGGCTAGCTCTCATCATTTTAGCCACTAAGTGTTTAGCAGTTTTGGTGACTTTGACATCCAAGCTGTGAATTAAAAGCTACGAGACCATCTAAAAGTGCAGGGGTGATGGCTACTACTGTGGGCTAACAACTGAGTCCTCCAGTCAGGCTTCAGACCAAGATCCTTCCAGGTTGACTGAGCAGACCACAAGCTAAAGCACAGTCAATCACATACCACCACAGTGATTTCTGAGCTGCTAGGTGACCGAATGACTGAAAGTCCTGGCAGACATCCACCAGTCTCTATTTCAACAACTGGTTTTTGATGTCAGTTTGGTAGTGACATCAGAAACATACTGATGGAACAGATTGACAGATTTCATCAGAATTAATGTAAAGTAAAGTCGGTTAACCTTATAGGGTTGCATGAGCTAAACTAAGCAAAATAATGATTTGATTATTAAATGATTATCACAGTATAAATAATTATCATGATTTTATAATGCATCTTTTCTCCCATTCAGGTTCTTTTTCTCACTGTCAGACTACTTCATACTTTTAAACAGGGTATATTTGTCATTTTATTTTGTTTTTTAATTCACTTTATTTCTTTTATCCTTTATTTCTGTCAAACCATCAAATAATCCAACATATGAAGATGACCAGTTACTTGCAAAATATTTGCTGTATCAAAAGAAATACAAAAGCAATAAAAATAATTTTCAGGAAAACAAATAACATAACGTGCCTTTAGAAATAAGTAAGACTTCTTTTAACCAAAATCCTTAGTGGTGTTCAGATTGCTGTACTAGCAGGTCAAATACAAAAAGGAAATAAAAATAAAACAAACAACTATCTCATCCAACTAATTTGATCTGAACCAACACAGTAGCTAGCTTTTCCAGAAATAATAAATAAAAATACCAAAAAAAAAAAATCAACCCTCAATTAGAAGCATAAATCCCACAACAAACTAAATACTTTGCTATTCACAATCAAAGCTGCTTTAAAATAATATTCTGCAACAGCAGCTCTCATAACACTTGCGGAATTTGGGTTTTTAAATAAATGGTAGATAGATAAAAGAAAATAATGCCTTAAAGTATTCTAGGATATGTAAGTGTAACATCGAGGCAAATGTGCAGCTACTCGACATCCCTGTTGTCTTCACTATCATTGTTGCTGTCATCAGTTTCAGGATTGTTGAATCAATCAATCAAACTTTATTTATATAGCACTTTTCATACAATGAAACATAGCACAAAGTGCTTTAACAGTTTCAACACTTTAACAGATTAACTTTCAAGTTCTTGTGTCAGAAAAAGGAGCTGATCAACATGCTCTGATTCGCCTTTTCAGAAAAGTGGGAAGTTTTGATGATTCTCCTCTAAACCAGGCTGGAAACACGTGAGCTGCTGTTGCATGCTTGTAGTCTTACCACCACATTTGATTCTGGTTTTCAACGGCTTACAAATGGAGTACGTTTTGCCAATGCCCTTCCCATCACCAAATTCACATTATTCATTAAAACCAAAATGCTTCTAAATGCTAGTTTTTAAACCTGATGAGTGATTCTCTTGCTCAGTAACTGGAGCCAAAGAGTTAGCTTCTGCCACCTGTGTTTCCTTAAGATGTCTGGGCAGCATGCTCAACTTTTATTTTGGTGCCTCATGCTACAGTTGTGTTCTCCTGTCTCCTCCTCCTTTAATTATTTTGAAAAATACTTATTTTTGAACATTTATGACTCATTACTGAATTGTCATGTGTCACAGTTCTATGACTCTAATGATCAATGTATCGACTCACCACGACAATTTACTGTGTCACCTGTCCTTTTTACATCAACTGACAGGAAGTCAGGTGTTGAGCTGGGCCCATCAATAAACAGCCTCTGAGAATACACTTAAATAGGGGTCTTCTCTGGTGTAAACAGGTTGACGCAGGGTGCCAGGTTGTGGGTAGGTGGAATTTATTGATAACAAGATGAGGGGGCCCGCAAGCTCCTCATCCTCAGAGTTGAAGATGCCATAAATCGACATATTGCTGGATCTATCAACTGGCTACTAAAATAACAGACTGCAGCTTTGCAAGAAACAAACGCAGGTCATTAACAAACTGAAGAGCCTCAGAAAGGAGTTCTGTGCAGTCAACAATAAATAAATAAATAACACAAGTTAAACACAAGTTATTTTGTCCAGGGACAGTAACAGGGTCTAATCTAAAAATGTGTTTAGTCTGCTGCAGAACCTTTCAATTGACTATTCATTAAACATATAAAAAGTCAATAATAGTAGGGAGAGAATAATGGTAAATGGATAAAGAAAAAAAAACATTGTGTCAGATACACTAGGACAATTGTTTAGGCAAGCTATTGTTTGTGAGGGGTAAACACGTCTCTATGTGTTAGTTGGAGGTATGGAATATGGTTAGTATGCCCACTGCCCTTCAATCAAGTGACCAACTAATTTTCATAACCCTAGATCTATTGTGCATGTAAACTGACTACTTTTAGTACCTTGGTACCTTAGTATAGAGTTTTAGTTCAGTTAGACAAGTAAGAGAAAAGTTAAATGAAAATCCCATCACAAGATCACAAAATATGTGAACATTTTTGACAATAATTCTGAAAACTCAACAGGAATATGTGGTTTCAGCTCTAAAAGAAATATATCAGAAAACTATTTTTTTAAAGGAACTTCATGTTAGGGAAAAAATAATTGATTCAGCAATGACAATAAGGAAGACTAGGTTAAAATCCAATAAGAATGAATGATTCAGTTTTAGCACCCTTTTTCATAAATGAATGGAGTTCAGAGGACCTTACACATTTAGAAATGAAGAGGCTAACAAACAAAATTAAATTAAGCAATAGAAACCAAAATATCAGCAATATTCATCCAAATATTATTTATGAATTCTTTATAAAACTAGTCTAATAAAACCACAAGTTCCAGAATGTTTAACTTATTTTCTGCTGTAGTTGACAGGATTGGAGGCTTGTCCTTTTTTTTTTTTGACCACTAGGGGAGCTCTGAGCCCTGAAACACAATCTTGATTACACTCCTGAGCAGCTGGCTCTCAAGCTGAAGTCTTTCTCTTTCATCTGGTTCCTGCACAACGTTACCAGACTGTACAAGAGACAAACTGGCCTTCTGAACACGTGTTGCCATATGCATGTTTGCTGTACTGTGTGATGGGTTCAGTGAAACATGCATGTGAACCTTTACACTCCGTCCATATTCAAAAGCCTAACCTCTGCCAAGAGCAACATGGATGTGTGCACAAACATGGTTTATCAGCAGAGTGGGGTGAGACAGATACAAGCTTGATCTGGACAAATGTATTCTTTCTCTTCAGTAAGTGGAAAGTTCAGTGGGAATGACTGGAGGGGATGGTTGCCCCACATCCCCGTGGTGCAATGAGGGGAAGTAGAAACTGGAACGAGACATATTTGGGAGGGATTGAGGGAAATGAGCAAAATGTTTGTCAGAAGCAGATGTGCCTCCCCCCTGTCTTTTTTTCTAAATAACTCATGCACCAGATCCTTTTATCTACACATGCTAACAGGTACTAGTGAGCTCCCTAAGGAGAAATGTAAAGAGAAAAAGATGGAGAGGAAAAAAGGCAGAAAAATAGAAAAAAGCTGTACCATTGCTGCTGCACAAGGCTTAAGTGGGCTTTTCTCAAGCCATGGTGTAAGTTTGATCAAACCCTGCAGCTCTGAATTGCCATTTCTTATTCGCACTCACACAAAGGAGAGGTGATGAAATTGATGAAAAAAAAAAGTTAAGCGGAGATGTCTGCACTATTATTGAAACTATTATGAAAGATGGATGATGAGGAGTAGAAGCAAACTGGAGTTGGATCAGAGTTTTTAAAGACAACTTCATGGATTTTAGAGATTTAAAGGTTGTACTTCTCTCCCTATTACAACATGAAGAGGGCACAAAGATGTTGGCACGTAACCCCACCCAGATTAATCCCATAGGCTTCCGATATAAGAAACTTTATGCCTTACACAAAAGGAAACCACATGTAGTCCATGCGCAGCATTACAAATTTTATGCAAAATTAGCATAATTCACACTTGATCCATTATAATCTCCCACAATAAAATAGCATTATCACACACATGCCAAACACACATGCTTGTGCACACTGATGCTATGTGAACAGGAGTCACTGAGTGTGAAATGGATGCGGCCCCCCAGCCCTGGTGCCATCAGCCTCAGCCAGCTGGCGGTGGTCCCAGCTCTTCCCCTCCACGCCACTGCCTCCCCCAAACCCTGCATGCTTTGATATCAGCCAGCCCCTGGCTACCCAGACATCTGGAAGTTATTATTCAACAGAGCACGCCACAAAGCGTCATTTCCATAATGAAACATCACATTTTGTTTCAACGCTCTGCTTTCGCCTGCTGCATACATGCTAGATCCAACTTGTAGCATATTTATTCTGACCACTGACAGCATCCAGCTCTCTTTCTGAACATGTCTGTTCATGGCTTCTCAGGGTCTCCAAATTAGTCGGTGGGAAATTGTTGAGAAATTGTGAATATGTGCTTGCTTCTGTGCGTCATGTAACTCTTTTTATCATGTCAAATCATGTCATACTGCACAGCGATAGGAAACCCAGGTACAAACTAACAGCAATCTTTTACAGTCCTGTTTCAGAAAGTTTCCTGACAGAAATAAAGTAAAATATATCAATCTAACCTTTGGCATGCTTTAATTTGATAGCAGGGTTCAAGCTGTACAGTGCAGTTAATAATTTGAAATTAGTAAAATAAAAGGCAGCCTATTCAGCACTTGAACAGTGGACTTATCCTCACAGTCCTCTCTTACACATATATCCATTTGTTTGATGATGCCCCACTCTCCATTTGTCTCTATGAGCCAATGACTCACTTTGTATCATCTCTTCTGTTTTCTGGCAGTGCACACTGAAAAGAAAATCAAGGAAGAATTTTTTTTTTTTTTTTAATTTTACCTGTTTAGGTTGTTTAGGTTTGAATGACTTTGAATGTGATTTCTGGGAATCTTAATGCCATGATGATAAAAACTGAACTACTAAGAAAAGTCAGAAAATGATGGACCTTTGGCCATTCAAACTAAGTTTTTTTTTTCATTGGTTTGCTTTTCATCTTTTCTTTACAAGGTTACTGCTCATGATTAACTGATATCTAGCTCAAGAATTGAAGTCATAGAAGTGAAGTTAAAAATAACATCAGAAATCCAGTAAAAATGAAAAGATCTTTCTGTCTGCATCTTTTTTAGTTGCAGTGATTGACTCGGTATTCTTGCCGAAGTGGGACACAACATCCTGTTTGCACAAACTGAAAAGAGATGAAGTTAAGTGAATTAATATCATTTCAAACAATTACCCAACTTTAATATCACATCCAATATCCACTGGCAAAGTGAAATGTATTTTATTAAACTGGATGATAAACTAAGTAGAAACAGTGGTGAAACCTTACATATTTCTTTTTTTTTTACTTAAAAAACAACAAAAAATAGATTAAAAGAAAGCATAACAATATTAGTATTCATTTGGATGTGTTTCTGGTCACCAGAGAATTGTAAAAGCAATGTTCATCCTGCCTCCTTTGGACTGTTTTAGATTTCCATCAAATCTTGAGAGTACTATACCTGCCTCTTTAGAGGATTTATACTCTACTATATTCACCAGCAACCCACTAATAGCATTTGTTTGCTGGTATTGGGCAGGGAGTAAGGGCGTTTGGAGATTTTTTTAATGAAAACAGCTGCCAAAGAACACATGTAAACAACACATTGTGGGTAATTAGTTGTGTTCCAAAGTAAAAATAGTCTAAACGTATCTGAACGACAGATCACAATTCTGTGCAGTCTCTAAAAACCAACATCAACCACATCATGACCATTTTCAGTTTATTTCAAGTAGATTTCATGTTTTCTGCAAAACTAGAGTGGCTTTTTTTTGCCAGCAGGTGACAGCTGCTTCCTACCTGAGAATAGTTTACCTGTCGAAGTTAAGTGAATCCAAGTGAATGCAAAAGATATATTGATCTAATTTAGATTTGATCTTATTAAGAATTTACTGGACCATACAAGATGTCTAAAGTTGCAATGAGTAAGTGAACACGGTCTCCTAATAAATTTATGCTGTCATTACCTAATCTGATTAACACTTGTGTTGATATTGACTATCTGATGTGGCCGTGTGCTTCTGTTGCCATGGGGACAGTTTAGACCAGGCAGCTCAGTCTTTGCATGACCTCTGACAGCTTTTAAATAAAACGTAAGCGCCAAGAAGCATTGGGTTGCCTCGGTGCAGGATGTTTTCCAATAAAAGCTTATGGCTGAGGGAAACATTCTCTCCCCCATGTGGCGCCATGATTCTATCACTTTTAACTGTCTGCTCTTGCTGCTTCGCTCTTTGCTCAGATCTCTCCCCTTGCTCTCTCAAAGTCCCCTAGGAGTTTTGACCTGATTCTGGGATGTTAGTATCAACAGACCACTGGAGACAATTTGATATGAAGTGGAACCCCTGAGATAATAATTGAAATGTGAAGCATCACATTTTTGCGTGTTACTCACCTCGTTTTCATTGCGCTCAGGTGATGTTAGGTCAGTCAGTGCCAGTTGAACAACGGTCTCCCAGACATGTGTATGTGGACCACTTGCTGTCAGTTTGAACTGGACAGGCCCGTCCAAGCTGGCCCCCTCTCCCTGGGCAAAGATGGATCCATCTGTCCGCACACTGAAGACGGGGTCATTGCTTTGGAAAACCACAGCTTCATTCCCCATGCAGTCATCAAACTTCACTGTGGACAAAGTAATTGACAAGACTTTAATATACTTTTTATCAAAGCAATATAGCCAAAAAATGAAAACGGCACAACTGATGGCTGGTTTGGATACAGATGAAATGTCTGTCCTCATCAAACACACACAGAGTGGACCTGCAGTGCACATTTCTGTAGAAAGTAATACGAAGTGACTACTCTTATACACAAAGAGCGCCTTGCTTGAGTCTGTAGGATGCTTCTATTGGGACAAAACATCCCAAGGTTTACTCTTGAGGATCATTATTTAAAGTTACAGGTGTAAACAATTTCCAAACTATTTTAAATGCTGTTATTACAGAAGAAATGAAAACCTGACCTTTGATGAGCTTACCATGGAAGGAATTTGGAGAAAGAATATACAGCATGTTTAGTATAAAGGAACTAATGCTATGGAAAAGAAAATCTGCTCACACTTAAAGTATCAGCCTCATTATTAAACAAAATTGCAACCAGACAAAATATAATCTTTAAATCTTTAATAACATATTTTTGCATTCATACATGTAAAAAAGCATACTGTTCTAAAGCGTTCAATTAACTAGTGAAGTGACTTCCCACAGTACTAAGATTTATTTTTCTCTTTCCTAAGTTGCACATAGTTTTCTTTAAGTTTCAGCCTGAAGGATAAAGTATTAATATATTTGTCTTCTCTTGTTATTAGTTGAACTCAACTATCAAACAGGTCATCTGGCTTCCAGATGACCACCAAACAGCTTATCTCACTATTCTCTTTTTGGGGTTTCTGTTTACAGAAAGGTGAGAGTAACTGTAAGCACAAATGAAAATTAAAATAAATGATAAAACAAAAATACTGTATATGTGAAGCATCACATATACTCTAAATGGGACTGGCTTGTGGAAGACGTAAAGGTACTGTAAAGGATTGCTGGATGACATCATGCCTGTTTATATATGAAACATCGGCAAAACACAGAGCTAGCGTCTCCCTTCTGAGCCCTCCTTCATGAACTCCCTAATCCCCTACTATTCATCTCCTAAACCACATTTCATGTTCATAAACCAGGTCTATCTATGAAGACTAAAGTGGACTCACGAGATGGGCAGCTAGCAGATGGTAAGGAGATATTCACTGAATGTGAAAAATAGAGTGCTGGGTTACAAATCACATAGCTTTAGCTTTAACAGTGTTTTTGCACCACATGTCTGTACACATAGCATATTTTTTAGATTTCCTCAGAGTTCAGGTACTGCAAGGAAATTTTAAAATTCACTAGAACCATTTTACATGATACTAATGATTTTGCTATCCAGCAATAACTCTATTTCATGAAAAGCTTCTTTCAAGAAACTGATCTCAACTGTGGTTCATTTAAACCAATTAGGCAAAAAATTCAAAGACAAAACTTCCACTATGTACAATCAAAAAGATTAAAGTGACATTAATATGCCACAATAAACCAACTCATTAGGAAGATTTTAAGCATAATCAGAGCACACTTGCAACTTTGATCTCTTAAGAAACTCTAAAACAGCGTGTGAGAGGATATGTAATTGGTGACGATGGCCCATTCTGGTGAATCCCCACCCCCACCTCATCCCTCATGGTTCTTGAGGATTACAATGTCTAGACGACATATCGTAGGAATCCCTGAGGTGAACGCCGTAATTCACTTCTGCTTCTACTTTTTCTGTCTTCCCACGTTACTACAGCAGCTGAAACAAGGTTCCAATTACGGGAAGTAACTGCCAGTAAATCCATCTTTTTGTTCTGTCTGGCCTTGAATAAGCATGCGATCATGTCAGAAGCCTCTAGATGTCCAGACGGCTACTGCAAGCTCACTCAGATGGGAAAGCTATTCACTGACACTGTCCATTGAGTTTAGTAGATGCTGTCCTCATCTTGACAAATATAGGCAGGACAGAAGAGATGGATTACATTTACATAAGCGGCAGGAAAAGCCTCTGCTGTTCATCAGATGGTTTATTTGTTTGTATTTCTGTGCAGATCCACGTTAAATAAACCCCTAACTTGCTGGTTTGTGTTTGTCTCATTCGCTTTCCTCTCTGTCTAATCCTTCGTTATTTGGCAAACACAGGTCTGAAGAAATGGGATTTTTGGAGTTTGCCTGAATACATTTCCAATAAGAAGAAGTAAATTTATATAGTATTTATGGGAATCACTCAAACACCATTTAAACTCTCACTGTCCTCCAATTATTGTCTCTTCTCTGTGTGCGTTAGGAGCACACAGCCAACAATGCAGCAGCAGCACTGCAGAAATCACTGATAGATGCTTGTAGTCTGACGCCCAAAGAACTGGTAATTGACCGGTCTTTATCAGAATTGGAAGAATGAAGGATCTGAGTTCACACTTCAAGGTAGCTTAAGACAGGAGTCCCAAGGTAATGTTGGACAGGACAATGCCTAAAAAATATATAAACAAATATTCAAACTGTGTTGTACCATGATGCAATTTCTGTGAGCAACAAATTAGGAAAGTTGGTGCAGGGGTGGGCATACTCATTGCCCCCCAGCTCGGTGGCTGCACATTGGGGTTCACACAGGTGAATGAGAGGGTAGTCTCCCTTCGCCTTCGGGTGGGGGGGCGGGTCCTGACTGTTGTCTGTGCTTATATGCCGAACAGCAGTTCAGAGTACCCACCCTTTTTCGAGGCCTTGGGTGAGGTGCTGGAGAGCGCCCCTACTGGGGACTCCCTCCTTCTGCTGGGGGACTTCAATGCTCACGTGGGCAATGACAGTATGACATGGAGGGGTGTGATTGGGAGGAACGGCCCCTCTGATCTGAACCCGAGCTGTGTTTTGTTTTGGACTTCTTCTTTTGGACTGCCTTGTTGGCTTGTGGGACTCCTGAGGCAGCAGATAGGTACCGGCAGGCCAAGCGGCACGCGGCTTCGGTTGTTGCCGAGGCAAAAACTCGGTCGTGGGAGGAGTTCGGAGAGACCATGGAGAAGGAC
>JAOWBL010018262.1:0-35296 GCA_028564865.1 Zenarchopterus dispar
TATCTATCTATCTATCTATCTATCTATCTATCTATCTATCTATCTATCTATCTACCTATCTATCTATCTATCTATATCAATGGAGAATGTCGGCATTGATCCCACTACCGCTTGCATGCTGAGGAAGTACTCTTTGAGCTAATTCCCCTCAACCACTACCCAGAATCCCACCAGAAAAATTTGTTCAAGGACATTATTAGTAGGGACCTGTCTTTACTACCTATACTTAAATCTAACTACAACAGCAGACCATGGAAAACTAAAACACTTTCACAAATATTTCCTTCTGAGCAATGTCAAGATGTCTTTCCGTTTACAGGATTCATCTTGAACCACCTTCATGTGAGGAGGTGAGCACACCGAACAGTCATGAATGATAAACAAGATGAAATTATTTACAGTACAACCAGAAAAAGTGTATATATCCAAGCTCTCAATAAACTAAGGATCAAGGTGAAAGTTCTCTAATAAACATGTTTAATATTAATAATCATGAATGGACTGAACAGCATGTGTAAAAGTCATGGTTAAGTCAAATTCATGGCTGTGTAACCATAGCTACTCTGCATGCATGTGTCCGTAAGCGTCCGTGTGGATCTGTGTGATGTGAATTTCATCATCCATACTGGTGATCTTTGTGATCTTTGTGTGAAAGCCAACGACCACACTTCATCACAGCCAGCTCAAATATGGCACTAACTTCATGTTAGCAGCGTGGCTCATATTCATTTCTTGATTCTTTTTCTTTTTTCGTTTATTTTAAATAGTTGAGGTATTCTTTCTCAGTGAAACCTCATTATACAACTAAATTAATTACAAGGTAGCACTATAAATTATTAGTCAGAAAAAAACAAGAAAAAATGTGTCTCTTTTTAATTGTAAAAAAAACTGTCTATGCAAGGTTAAGCAGATAAATTTCCAATTTTAACTCAGTCACGTATGTTGTTTATCCTCTATTAATAAGTTCTGGTTATTGTTATTCACTGGCAGAGTTACTGAAAAACTCACTGCAGAAATCTGGTTGTACTGGAAGAAAAAGAGCATGTTTTTTCTCAGTGATGGACATGAAGTTTCCATTTTCTTCCCCCTTTTTTTACCCATGCCTTGCAAACTTGACTTTTGGGTCATTGTGGTCATCTATTTCAGTGGGAGGTCTTAAATCACAACTGCACCACTTTTACGGTTGACTTCTCACATTATAAGTCAGAAATGAAAGTTTTCATTTTGTTCTTTAATTACAGTAGTTAACGTTTCAATTGTATCAAAATATTTTACCAAAGTTATCCTGAGACAAGAACGGATTTTGTTCAGAATTTTTGCAGACATATAAATGTGTAATTGGTCAATCTTGTCAGTTATGAAATCTCATCCTATATGGGTTATGATGGTCTTTAGACATGATTGTTTATCATTAGGTACCAGTTGACCCATCACAAAGTCCCTGTCCTGACCTTAATCAGGAACTGGTCATCATTTAGTCCTCTGTGAGCCTCCCTCCAGGTCAGAAAGCACTGAAAATGCCACGTTTAGTGCGAATGCGGGATTCTGACCTCAGCGAGGCCGTTGGGATGCTGCAAGGAGGCATGACTCAGCGTGAAGTTGCAGATGCAGTGGGAGTGTCACAAAATGTCATTTCTAGAGCCGAGAACGAGTTCGGAAGGTTTGGTAGCGTGAGTCAGATGGCATAGAGGAGGGTCAACCCTAAATCGAGACCGATACTTGACCCTGCGTCCCTGCGGATGTTGGTTCATGGCTGCAGTCAACCTGCGCAAAGAGGAGGGCGGCTTGAGGATGGACTGGCCAGCCCGCTCACCTGACTTGAACCTGACTGAAACCACATGGGAACTGCTACGGTCAAGACTGTAAATATACGTCCCTCCGGGAACCCGTGTGGCATTACGAACAGAGTAGCTGGAACAATCTCAAGCCTAAACCGAATGTCCAAAGTCTCGTCTCAACCCTGCACAGGGTGTGATCAACGTCAGGGGTGCTAACACCGACTACTGACTGTTTGTCTCAGTGTAAAATGTTTGTCTCTTGTTTGACTTGTTTGATGCATTTATTAAACCTTTTAAGCAAATTAGTTTTATTGTGCAAATTCAGACTTTTGATCTGCTGTAAAATTTTGCTAAAACATCTTGTTATCTTGTTATCTGGACTCCTTGAGTCACCCCAAAGACACGACACCACTGCACTGCAGGAAGTACTGAACCAACCAATGTTTTTTTGTTTGTTTTGATGCACTTCAACTTCACACCTTGTGATAAACAATCATTTCTGGGCTCCATTGAATGTGATGAGACATGAACTTCCACTGGTAAAGATATTGCTTAATAGCAGACTTAAATGCTATACATCTTAACAATCTCTGCTCTTGTCTTAGGACTCTCTCTGCCATTCCCTGGAGGCGTCACCACAGTCTGCACATCGATTTTGGCACAGATTTTACGCTGGATAACCCCCCCATCATCAATCAACCTAACATGCATGTTTGTGGACAGTGGGAGGAAACCAGAGTCCCTGGTGAAAACCCACTCAAAGCTCGAGGAGAGCAAGCAAACTCCACAGGGAAAGACTTACACCAGGAGTCAAACCAGCAACCTTCTTGCTGTGAGGCAACAGCTTTAACCGCTAAGCCACTTCCCTTTTTGTCTCAGGAAAATTTTGATTAAATGTTCTGATCCAAATGCTGACGACTGTATTTAAGGACAAACATGGATGCTGTCCTGACCCTGAGCAGATAATGCCGTGGCCCGTTCTCTCTCCCCTCTGTCTATCTTTGGTGTTAGTGTTTGCGTTTCCTTGCAGGTGTGGCTGTGGCTCCCACTCTGGTTGACAACGCCTGCGCTCAGTCACTCAATTATCCACCCACTCAGCTGCAGATAATAACACAGCACTTCCGTCCACTTCTGCTATCCCTCCGACTACTTTTATTCCACCTGGATCATCCTCTAAATCACCATCCGTTGCTCAGTGAAGCCATTTAATTGTTTTTCAGTGTAATGAATTTGAGTGCCTGTGTCAAGTTCTCCAGGTGAAACTGACCTGTGAATGGAAACAAGAGTTTAAAATGAAAGTAAGAATAAACAACACAAGACAGGGCAGAAAACAAACTCAGGATCCTGCGTGTAACTTCGCATCACGCTCTCTACCTCCGTGTCCTTTTCTTTTTTAAAATGGGAAAACACAAAACAGAAGGCATACTTCATGTCAATCGAAGGGTTTTACACATCAGATCACAATAAAATAAACATGTTTGTTACCTCTGAAGTGTATTATGAAGCGAGGAATGAGATGAAAACCAAGATTTCCAGTGACAAAAAGGTGTTTTCCTTTAACCTAATTAACACTCAGCTCATAAGCTGCTCGGAGGCAGGTTCTGTTCAGCTTCACATTAAATTGTCTGAAAAATCCCTCAGTGATTCATTTCCAGGTGATATTCCAGATCAAATCAAGCTGAACCAGCATTTAAATATCCAGACAGAAGCTGAATATTCAAGTCTCACTTTTCAACCAAACTGAAAATGCTCGATAGATGTTGAGTGATTATCACATTTGTCAAATGACAGAAACTCAGCCATCATCCTAATGTTTGAGCTTAAAAATTACATAGACTACCTATTTTAAAATGAATAAATTTTAAACACCACAGGATGCGCTGTAAAATGTATATGTATATATCAAAATAAAAGGTAACACACGTTTGCCCAAAGTATAAGATTAAGTATAGTCCCACTTTTAGATGACTAATCCTAAAAACCTAAACAGTAGAAATCCATCCTGTAGCACCTCATCATTTCCTGTACCGAGACGGATTTTTCTATTGTGTAAAGAGAAAGTTATTAGAAAGATTTTGGAAGAAGAATATTAAGATGAATTTCCCATTTTGGCATACCTGTACCATCAATAATGTCATGAATCAAACCTCAAAGATTATTCTGCTTGATATGTCACCAAATGTAATTATTCCAAATATAATTGTTCTGAGTGTGTCAGAATACGTCATCTGAACCCGTGTGGAGCAGTAACTGACCTGTATGTGTTTAACCCATCCGATATCTTGATTGATTTTGATCAGTCAATGAACTTTCTATGAAATATTTACAGACAATAGAAATCAATAAATCCTCATCAATTCAGGAATTATCAGCTGGAAATGGAAATACAGAAGAACCTCAGATGATCAGCATCACATGGCATATGAGAGCTTGTAATCTATTTTTTTAAAATAACCTAAATCAGAAGCATTTTATGTACACGCAAGTTTTTAACAACTTGTAAAAAACACTTTTTGCAGTAATAACTGGAAAAATATGTAATGTCTGTATGACGTTTCTTTTTGTGTGAATTTGGGTCTGCTCTTCTTAACAACAGTGGATTAGTTTATCAACGTTTGCAGGTGTTCATTTTTGCACAGGTGTCTTTAGGTCCTGACCGAGCATTTTAGACGGACTGAGGTCGACTGGACCGGTACAGCACCTTGATTATTATTTTTCTTTTTCTGGTACTTTGTTGTAGATTAGCTTTGGATCATTGTTCTGCCGCACAAACCAATTTCGCTTGTCAGACAGACAGCTTCACATTTGACTCTAGCCCTGTAAAGTCAGGAGAGTTGGGGGGTACACAGTTCTACATTTCTTTTTATTTCACTTTTTTTATTGCCCCTTCTCCACCGTGCTGGACAGTTGGAGTGACCCGCTGGTTCTGATATGCTGTGTTTGGTTCTGGCATGACCAAACAACTCTGTGTCTCATCTATCCAGAGGACAGTGTTTCAGATGTCTCGCGGTTTGTTCAGGTGTTGCTTTTCAGTCTGTGCTGCTGCGTTTTTGTTTTTAATTTTTTTTTTTTTTTTTTTTTGCAGCTCTTCCAAACCAATAAATATTGGTATAAATATTTAAGCAATGTTTTTTTCTAATTGTATAATCATGAGCTTTATCATTTAACATGTTAAATGATATTTGCAGAGTCTGAGACATGTCTCTGCAGAAGTATTTTTCAGTGTTGCTGAACATTGTCATTGCCATGGTAACGTTGGGATGAACCTGCTGGAATATCCACTCCTGATAAACCTGACAGCTGTCTTCAGTGTTTTCCACAAGCTCCAGCTGTGTGGAAATGACCTAACGACCTTTTCCAGACTGATGGACTTCAAAACTCGCCTCCATTACTGATGTCTTTCCTTTTGTGGCTTTATATTCCCACACACCTGAACGCCTCAGTGCCTTAACAAACTGCTAAAACCTTTAGTGTTGCTACCTGCTGATGACCAATTCATCAGTAACATTTGAGTGGTAACAAATGGCTGCTGATTACATTCATAATTCCTGTGGAAGCAGAAAGAGCATCAATAAAATTTAGATTTTTTTTCTTTTTTTTTTTCTTTTTTTTACATTTTCTGCTTTTTAGGTTCTTTTAAAATGATAATAATAATAATAAAATAACTGCATGAACATTTTGTGTGTTGGGTTGAATTTTTTTTTTCTAATTTTAAGACCTAGTTGCAACCAAGAGATTTTTATTATCTTAAGCTGTGATTGTAAAACGTTAGAAATGTAAGAGCGTACAATCTTTACACATAACTGCACAAGGTTATTTTTCTGTTTTTGTGCACAAAAACAAAAGAAAGTTGTGTCCAAGAGCACAAATGAATTGATCTTGTTTTGAGGCTTTTTCACAAACTGCTGTGACACTGTGTTTGGAAACCTGAAAGCATTTTATGAACGTGGTCGTTTTGGGACCACGGTGTCCACTCCACATGAACCTGGAGAATCTTTTTTTTTTCTTTTTTTTTAATTCATTGAGAATGGGGAAAAAAATGGCATGACAGCCTTTGATTTTGATTTTCTCTCTGCATACCACTTACTAAATGAGACGACTGAAAAGGCTCAGAAATGAACCGTTTGATTCAAAAGGCAGCCTGTGGAAAGTTATAAATTGAGGGTGCGTGTAAACGTTATGCATATAATTTTAACTCACTTGCTTTCAGTTTTGATGATAATCATTAAGCTCCTTATTAAATGATGTATCATCCTCTTTTGTGTGATTTCCTGCTAATCCGCCAACATTTTCCCTGCAAGTCGGTCTGAACAGTGTGTAAAGGCGAGTGTGTTTTTAAATTTTGTGTGATAGATAAAATAAAGTCATATAAGACACTAATGAATACATGCAGGGTTTTGCCCTCAGACGTATTCCATCTATTTGAATCCGTAACAACAGCGTACAATTCTAAGTAAAAATATTACTGTCACTATTATAATCCTCGCTGTTGTTACCGCACAATGTGTTTCCATTAATCCTCCGGCTGCTGGGACTGCCATTCATCCGTGCACCAAGCACACTCTCTTTTCTCCCTCCATTTAGAAAGAAAAGCGGTAACACAAGGTGAAGGTGAGAGTATTAGTGTCCCGTAGTGTGTGTGTGTGTGTGTGTGTGCGTGCATGTGGCCACTTATGATTCAAACATTCAACAATTCGTGCAGGCAGAACTTTGTTCACATGAGCCCGGTCGCAGTGAACAAAGCACAAGGAAATTGGGAGCGATTTCTACACCTGTGATATTTTTCACTTATCAGCATCCCTTTTGTTATTTGTGAACAATAGGAAATAATGAGCAAAGGCCTTGTTTATGCAGATTCATTTTGTTAGTCTAAAGCTGAGCTTGGAGGAAATGGGTCTGAATGAATATCAAATTGGAGGGGAAGTTTGCAGCTTGTTTTTCATTATTTGTTTTAAAGGGCGCAGCGATAGCAGCCCATCACAGCTTGAGCTGAGACTTGCACCGCTGCTCTTTGAAAACAGCAGCCAGCCTCTGCTGAACTGTATCCTCAGTGAGCCTGTTCAAGTATTTCCTTCAAAAATGTGTCCGGCTTCAAGCTTCTAAAGAGACTGTGGGACTGTAAATGCTGTATTGATGATCTGAAAGCTCTGTGAAGTCTGAGATAAACAATTGTTTCGTGTCTTCAATCCAAAGAAGAAAATAAAAATTCTGCACAGTTTTTGGCTAATTGCTCAATCAGTGAGCTTTTTTTTCCTGTTGTAATCGGTGGTTTACCTGAAAGGCGTCTTCCTGTACCCTTATACAATCAATGCAATTACCCAAAACACCAGGCTGCAGAGGAGGCAACAGTAACAAGCGTAATTTTGCTTCAGGTGATGCAAAGACAGTTCTGATGATGCAAAAAGAAACAATCGTGGCAGCATTTTCTGCAAGCTGGACCTTGAACTACAAAGACCAAAAAAAAAAAAAAAGCCTTTCCAAAAACACCAGCTGCCTCTTTGATGAAAAAAATGCACAAGCATGCATTTATGGCCGCCTTCCAAATCTCAGTTTTCAGCATTCCACCTGCTCGGGCAGCTTAGGATAAGCTCCCTTTGCTTAACCTTAAGATGCCCCCAAGTCTGAAAGTAAGCGTGCTTTTGCTTTGCTGTTTTGCAGAAAGTAGCAAAGATGTGCCAATGACTGCTGAAGCTGCTGGAAGAATGGAAAGTTAAAACATGGGGCGCATGGTGCATCATAATGTGGCTACATTGGGAGGGCAGCAAACATACAGTCGGCCGACTTGACTCCCCCCGCCGGTGAGGTGTGGGAGGGTGGCGAGCCAGCTGTGGTGCAGCGAGTCTGCTGTCATCGCTCATACTGCACCTTCTCGGCTTTGTTCGTTGATGCGAGTCTCTCTGATCTCACCATCTACTTCCAGAGGTATCATGTGGAGGTATGCAGCAACCAGGTGCAGTTCCAGGAAAGTATGTTCCTCCCCATCAGTCTGAGAAGGGTTAAAAGGTCATTTCCAAACTATTTAGTCTGTCAGTGACTATTGAGAAAGATTATTAACAAGTATTTAGTCTAGATTTACTCTAGATTTAAAAAAAGAGGGGAAAAAAACCTAATTACTTTACCTCAGACTCAAAAGGTCACAAACCACATGATTTTGAGCAGAGGAGACCATGGTGGAGATGTTTGTCTATGATGGCAGGGGAAATTGTTGTTTTATGAACAAGCAAGAACTCAGGTGTTATGCAGGAGGACTGGACTTCCTGTTTTGCTCTGGCCCAGTGTTCAGGCAGGTGTAGGCACCAAGACTATTCAGGCAGGTTAAGAAAGAAAATCTGACAGTTTGATTGATGGTTTGACTCATAATACACCCTTTTGATACAGATTATTTTAAAAGACTTCTCCTGCTAGGGGCGAAATAGCCGAGAAGACTCTGCCATTAATTTCACAAGTTTGTGCCTTTAGATTGGAGAGAAAACACAAAGACAATGAGTCTCAAGATCTACAATGTTTGTTCTCACGGTTTCTCACAATTTAACCACAAACATATGCTTTAAGTTAAGGATTTGAGTCTGTTTTCTACCACTAACGTCTGGCTGAATAAAAATTCAGAACTGACTTTTGTACAGAGGGTAATGTGGCAACACAATGAGCGTCAAGTTTATAAGCAATCTTTCTCTGAAAGGCGTATGACTGCAGCATTTTTTTTGAGGCGAACACAAAAAGCCTCTTTTTACCTCGTGAATGTGCTCTGAGAATGCAAAATCTGTCTCTTGGCAATCACGTAAGCATCAAAATGAAGCCGGGTGCTGATGCCGCAGAGTGCCGGGAGCGCTGTGACTGTACCAAAGTCAGTGTCACTCCACACTCCTCCACCCAAACTCATGCGTACTGATGTGCGTGCATCAGTGTCAGAGCTGCTGCAGTAAAAGAGCTGTGTCCATCTGTGACAAGGAGCTGCTCCTCAGCCATTCCTCCCAGGAGAAAGATTATCTCAGCAGAATGATATTTCACACCGTCACGTTTCTCTTGCAAGTAATTACACTTCCAGAGAGTGAAATGCTTTTAGCAATCAGACAGTTGTAAGTGGATGGATTTATAGAAATAGACATGCAGGGAATAATTTTGAAACCTGATTTTCCATAACTTGACACTCATTAAACTGAAAGGGTTCATATAATTAAAATTCCCATTACTGATACTCATAATTTCTTTGTGCCAAGTAATTGGATGTGTGTGTTGTTGAACGTGAATGAAAATGAGAGAACATATTGCATTCAACAAACGGTTTCATTTTCACACCTGACCACTGGTGTTACACCTACAGGCTTTTAATAGTTGAAAATTTAACATGAATGAAGCTGCCATCGTTAGTTAGTCTGTTTATCCAGTGATGCATCCATCCGCTTCACCCTGCTTTTTCTGGTTCAGCATGTGTCGGCATTAATAATCATGTCCCACTGTGTTGCCAAGACAGATGGGACACATAATCCCTCCAGAGTGTCTTCTCCCTATTGATAGTGCTCGAATACCAGCTGGAATACCTCAGGAAGTTTTCAGGAGAAACCTAACAAGATACTCAAACCACTACCAGGCTGAAAAAGTGGCATATCATGCTAATTCAAATATTTTTGGTCCTTTTATGTCGGTTTATGTGACTGAGGACGACCAGTATTACCCTTGCTGCACATTGTGGACCCACAGGAGAGCAGACACACATTTTTCATTATTGCTAAGCCTGGGTGGGTCCTGTGGGTTTAGGGCTGACTACGAGGCACTCCCTAAAGCCAGGTCTGGCTTCAGGATGGATTCCTAACAACCCACTCCCATGCAAGGGACACTGTAGATTTAGATTTTTTTCTTCATCATCACTGATGACCAATTTGCCTTAGAAGACCCTATGAGGGGCAAATGCCCCCAACAAGATAACTTCTGGGCTCACTGAGGGAAACACACTCCTCCACTATGATAACAGTGGGGGTAAGTGGTGAATGGAGCGAGAGGCTGAGTGCTGCACCATCTGCAGCAGTGCAGACTCTGCACAAGTCTGAAGTGATGAAGAGGGAGCTTCGTTAAAAGACACGGTTCTCTGTTTACGGGTCTATCTATGCTCCTGCCCTCACCAGCGGTCGCAGACTGAGGGCAGTAACGAGACTGCAGGTACAAGCATCTGAAATGAGTTTCCTGCACATGGCAGCTGGACTCTCATTTAGAGATAGGGTGAGAAGTGTCGCCATTCAGAAAAGGACTTGCTGCTCCTCCACTTTGACAAGAGCCAGTTCAGGTGGCATCTGGGTGGCATGAATCCCAGATGGCTCCCCGTGGAGGTGTTTCAGGCATGTCCACCTGGGCAGAGGCCCAAGAGCAGACCTGGGACATGCTGGGGATGTTTTATGTCTCAGATGAAAGGGGAATACTTTTGAAGCAGGAAGTGGTCTGGTACAAGGAGGTCTGGGCCTCTTCGCTTGAGCTGCTACCCTCCTGACCCAAATAAGGATAAACACCACTTAAATGGTGAACTGATAGACTTTTGTTCAAGTTTTGAAAATCTGCTGCTCCTGTTTTATACTCCTGCTGCTTCATACTGGGCTGGACCAAGTGGACCGAAGAGAGGGGGAGTTTGAATATTTGTGTTTATACTATGGTTTCTGTTCGAACGTGTTATGCTCTTGATATGTAAATGTGATCCCCGACTTAATAAGCTTACTTTAAAAGTATTGATTGAGCTGTTTTGGTTTAGTTACCTGTGGCTTTCAGCTTTGTAATGGGATGGAAATAGTTTGGTGGGTGTCTGTAAATGTGGAAATCAGATGTACATTTCTTGCTCTGCTGAATCTCTCTGCCTGTGAATTTACATTTGGCGATTTATGGATTTTTCTTTTTTTCTTTTTCTTTTTTTAATTAAACTAACTCAGCTCTGAAAGATCATTGTCTTTGGAGTATTTCCATCTGCTCCTTCATTTCACTAACACCAATGAAACCTGACAATCCTGCATCTAAAATATGCACACCTTTATGCAGCCACACAGATGGCTGTACAGTATTTTATATTTCCTTTGCGAGCCATTTTAATAACCCACCGATGCATTATTCAGGTACTGCTCTGCGTCTTTTAGAGCTAGCTGGTGAAACAATACATTTAACACCTGGCACTCAGCAAGGACACCTGAAGAAGTGCTTTGGGAGTAAAAATGAAATCCATCCATTTTTACACTTCAGTTCTCAGAGACTTTGTTCTTTGAGACGTAAGTGACAGTTAATATTCCTCTTATTCTTATAGATAATAAGAAACCATAACAGCAACCCTTAACTTTTGGAGTGAGTCACTTGTAATATAGGAAAAAAGTACACATGCAAAAATAGATGAATAAATATCTTTTTGTTACAAGAGCGTAGACCTTCACTTCTCCTGTTCTCTGTCATTCTTCAAGTGCACTTTAGTTTTGAGGAATTATGTCTGCAAAATCAAACATTACTGAATTTTTTTTTTTTTTCTGAACCATCCTTTTGTGCTGCTGGATGCGTGCATCAGGTGACTATCCTGAAACCAAGACCTGAAACTGCTTTTGTGATATTAAATAAGACTTTTGACTCTGAAAGAAGACCTGATAATCTTGGGATTTCTTCATTTCTTTGTTACATCTTGTGCCTGAAGTATCAGAGGCATGACAGGACTGCCACCATGTTTTACAGGTACACTTTCATCTGTTGATACAACATTAGCTCTGAGAAACCGCCGCTTAGACTACTTAATAATTGTAGCAATTCTTATGGTCTCCTGAGGCTCTTTTGCTCTCTATTATAAGAGAGAAACTGGAAACTATCAGTTTCTCTCTTATAATTTTTATTGGACTATTTGAAATTTATCAGAAAGGTACCAAATATGACAACCCACAAGCAAAAATATTATACCACAGCCAAACATTACAAAGACATAGCCGTGCAACAGTTTCTTATTGTCATGTCTTAGTAATTGCTCTGGGGGTGGGGGGGCTGACACCCCCGCCGTCTTCACTCTGGAGGACTCGTGGTTTCTGTCTTACCACAGAAACATTTTCCACTTTGTTTCAGTCAACTGTAAAACAGCTTTTGTCTGGAGAATTCAGCAGCATTTTGGACCATTTTCACATTTAGCTTCTCACAGAGTTTCAACCTGCAATTATGGATAGCACAGCAAAATGTGTTCTTGGACAGTGATTTCTAGACGTGTTTCTGAGTCCATTTGGAGATTTCCAAAACAGAAAACTCTGTTTTTAAAGCTGTGCCACCTGAGGGTCCAAGGATAATGAGGACTGAATATTATTTATTGGTTTCGTCTCTGTCCTCTGACCTGTTGCTTCTTAACCTAAGAGATGTTCCTCACTGTGTTTCTTTTACTTTTCCAGCCTTTTTTTGGCCATGTCCCAACTTTTTTGGAGACATTTTTTCTGTCATCAAATTCATAATCAAATAAAAGTTTGTAATAAAATAGTAAAAGCTCTCATTTTTAACGTTTTATATGTTTCTCTGTTCTATGGTGAATAAGATATGGGCTCATGAGATCTGAAAATGATTGTATTCTGTTTTTATTAAAATTTTACATGACATCCCAACTTTTGGAAATTGTGGTTGTGTATTTTAAATTCTGGGTGTAAAACTGGATAAATCTGATATGCAGTATGCAGCAGGGAGTCAGAAATTTGTATGAGCAGTAGGCCAGCACAGAGAGAGACAAAAAGATTTATGACAATAAGGAGAATACTAAAAGTTAAATTCTAACCATAAATCTGTATTTTACCTCACGCTACACAGCTGAAGCAGGACCAGGAGCTCCGATGCATCTTCAGAATACAGATTTGGGGATTTTAAATCCAGTTCAACTAGAGTTGGTCTCCCTAAATATAATTTTTTTTTTAAAAAAGGGTTTTTATGGGCTTCATTTGACTAAATGACATAATAATTTTTTTTGAAAGGAAAGATTCACATTGTTTAATATTCATTAAACACAAGTGGTATCCAGTTTAGTCAATCTGCAGCTATTGAGATAATCTTGCCGACTAAAACAGTGGCGTCTGCACACATCCTTTTCCTTTGAATTATACTGTGACATGATACATGTAAGAGAATCTTTGTTTTTCTCTTCAGCAGCTTAAATAATAGCCTCCGGAGGCAAATCATGGATGTGAACATTGTTCTATCATGAAACAACAGGATCATGGCTCAGAAGGAAGTTGGAACAGAAGAATTACTTTTCAGCATCCTCAGTGTCCAAGCAGCAGGGTGAATTACCAGCTGGACATCCTAACTTGTGATGTTTCAACAAAGTGGATGTTATTCCATTTGAAGCCCTTTCTTTCACATGCTATGACAATATGTTTTTGGCGCTGTCGGGTTTCGTTACATCACTGCTGGGCAAAGCGGACCGTTGCAGGCTTGCTGGCCACGGACAGCTGTGGAAACCAGTGAACAGATTTACTCCGAGGTTCTTATGTCCTCTGTGCTGCATTCGTCCACAGCTTTGGTCGCGTAAGTCAGAGTCTAAGTCAAATTGACGATTTTTCTCAGGCAGCTGGTTAATTTTATTAAACTATTTATTCACCTTCAGCAGCTATGCACAAAGTAAGGCCCTGACTGTTGGTGAAAATGTCATGATAAAAACAATAAAACTGAGATGAAGAATGAACTTTTCCAAGGTTTTTCTTTTATTATTTTTACATTGTTTTGGCGTGCTCATCAAAATTTTAAGAGGAACCATGCCAACAATTGTTTTCTTGCGAATTTGAAATACTGCATACCTGGCGTTTAACTTAAGTTGAAAATATCCATCAACTTTGTGCTGCTGAGGGGAAAAAAATGTCACTTGTACAATTAGACAAGTGGAACGTTTGCAAAAAAAAACGCTCAAGGCAAACTATGGTTGCTTTTACATTATGATATATTTCAACATTATTTATATTATTAAAAGAAAAGAAACGTATTACTTTTATTAGTTACATAATCTATTCAAATCTGGGAACAGTTTATTGCAGGTTCAGTCTCACCGAAAGGCAAGAAAGAGCAACAGAAGCATACAGCTTATATAACATGGACATCATTAAAATAGTGAACGTTTACAATTTTCTCATTTGCATTGCAGGGAAACCAGCAAATTATTAGTAATGAGGGCCAAACTGAGGGAAAACGAACAGACATACCGGCTATTGCATTTTTAATGGCACAATGGCTGCTGCTCCTGCATGGAGCCGCGTTTGTGGATGTGAAGTCCTGACTCATCCGCTTGAGAAAGGACAGGTTGAGGTTGTGGTGGCTGAACACAGGTGCCAGTTACTAAATGTCATCTTAGCATTTTGGTGAGGTCAGTATGCTCATTTGTCCGAGATTTTTAATTATCTCAATAAAGGCTGAAACAAAGTTTGGCTCATAATTCTGTCCAGACCTCAGAAAATCAATTTGAGTTAGATTAAGTATAAACCAGATTTGGACTACTTTACCAGTCTGAATGACTTGTAATACTGCTTTGTGTATCAGTTTTTTTCCTGATACACGCCACAAAGTGATGTATAATTAGAGGGATGTGCTTTTGAGTGACAGATACTTAGCTACTTAGTGCTTAGCAATTTTGATCCTCTTGACATGTGAACCGTGAATTATGAGCTGAACGTCCATCAAGATAATATGGCTAATCCATTGTTAATTATTCTAACATACCGCCATAATCAGCTCTGTGCTAGCCTCGAAACGTCTGGGGGAGAAGGTGGCTGACTGGGTGCATCCAGCTCAAAGCTGCTAGCCAGTCTGGCTCAGCTGCCAGCTCAGCAGCAGCCATGCTTGCCTCCTGCCTGCAGGGCCTGAGCCGGTTATCTTTGCCCCTGGCTTGGAGGTCTGGATGGCAGCTGACGTGCTCATTGGCGTGGGGCGAAGACGGGCTGCAGTCTGACTGTCGCTCCAGCTGAGCAACCTAGCTGGACCACAGCTAGTCTAGTACATCTGGCTAGCGACAGAGGGCCACTGTAGCTCTGGCAGAGCTTGCCCCAGAGCTCCAGCAGTCCTTGTTTCCGATGTTTTTTGGTAGCAGCATGTGAAACAAGCTTGGTTGGACAGATTCAGTCATAATGAGTGGAAGGTAACATGAGCCAGGATCACATTCAAGCAATACTAAAACAGCTAGCCTGTGATAACTGCAGCGGGAGTCTTCCAGCTGCTTCTCACAATTGTTTATTTTTAGACTTACTTGCAGAATAATCTCCAACCAAGATGGTTTCCACCTGCCCCAAAAAGGTCTGAAAAATGGGCTTAAAAAAAAAAAAAAAAAAAAAAAACTCCTTGAAGAACAGAGGATGTGTCAAGTTAAGAGCTGGAGCGTTTCCCAGTTATGGGTGAGAGGCAACGGACAGGTTGACAATCCATCCTCACAGCAGCTCTACTGAGATTCAAAATTCAAGAAAGTGTTTCATTAGGGAGCCCCCTTGAGTGCAAGATAAGTCATCTTTATTCTTCAACACTTTTGCAGGGAAATTACTGGTGACTTTTTGTAATTCGGCCTGATGATGATGTATAGTCAACATATGGCTCTAGACAGTTTATAGAAAAGCTCCAAATTTGATTTCACTGGCTTAAACATTTAACTACTTGGGCTATGAAATTTTCAGAAAAGATAGAAAGAAAAATCAACAGAAAATGCTTTTGTTTCTATAACTCTTTATGACAAAGAGATGCTGCAAATCCTCACATCTGAGATGATGGAACTCAGTAGTAATCGATTAAAATAATCAAAGTGGAATTGGATTGAAGTCATCATAAACATCAAACTGAGAGCTTACATAATGACACAAACGCAGCCAGTGTTTCATTTTTAAATAGTATTTATACTCGAATGATGATCTTGGTTTCAGTGCATCTTCTATAATACAGAAAAAAAAAAATACTGAGCAAGTTTTTCTAATGTCAAGGTTGGCCACTGCAGAGACAGCATTTTATCTTAATTAAAGAGAGTCTGTTAAAGGTCTAAGGTGATCCTGTGGAAAAGATAAACTTTAAATTACTTCACAGCAGTCTGAAAACAGCACATCTCACCACATAACTACAGCTAACAAAATCCCGGTGTTGTACAATTAAATGCATTTAAAGCACTTTCTTCTGATGATTCTGCTTGTCTGCACAGATCAGAACAAAGTTGTAAAAAAAAAAACACAATAGTTTTCTTCCACCAGTGTCCTCACTTCTGAAAAGACTTCATTGGTGTGCGTAGCCTCAGTGATCACTCATACTGGTGTTTCATCTCCGTCCAAACTGGATTAGCCTCATTATATCCTAGATCAATAGTGCCTTGGTGTCAGAGAACAGACCAGGAACACAACGGATTGTTTAAATATTTTAACATCCTGCTAGGCCTTGACCAGACAAACACTGAGCTACTCCCAGGTCCTTTCTTCCCAGCTTGCCCCACACTCTCCATTCATTGACATGAATTAAACTTTTAGATCATTTCATTCAATGTAAAAGTGCTTAAACTGTCAAATCTGCACATTTTACTATGGGACTCCATTCAAAACCATAAATTTTCCCAAATTACTCTAAAAATCAGATGTCAGTCCAGCAGGGTGGGTGTTTCTGTTAAAAGGGACTAAAACCAGAGGAGAAGGAGCATCTGACTGAAAGTCATTGTCGTACGATGACAACACACAGCAAAGAATATCAATACAAACTTACTATGCCAAGCAAGTGAATCTATCATGCATGATTTATTTCATGACACTTTCCTTTCCCCTCCATTTAGTTGAAGTTTTCAACACACATTAGATGGAGGGGCTCACAGAGTTGGACAGAATGATAACGTGTGCAGCCTTTAACTTTAAGTATTTTTGTATTTTACTAGAAAAGCCATAGTAACAAATGCACACCTTTTATTCCATGTGGGGGCGGGGGGGGGCTTTTCCTACTGCTTTTGGTCATAACAGGTGTCAAACAAGACACTGGACACACTGCAGATATACAGAGGTAAAATACTCTGTGGGTTTTCCACACTCCACACACGTGCAGCTACGGTCCGCGCTGCTAAAACTAGCACATGCAGACTACGCTGCACCCACTCCCCTTCCCCTCACGCCCCACTGGAAGATTGCTCGAGCTACCTGTCACTTCAATTGTGGTCACGCAAGCAGAGCTGCACTTTACCGAGTATGGAGCAACCCTGTTTCTGGATCACTGTACATGCTGCTGTCTCCCCTCTACAAGGTGTAAATGGGGGGGGCTGCATGTTCAATATTTGAACTTTCCTAAAAGAAATTAGCATCTGCATGTGCTGATGTCACTATGGGGCGTAGCATGGGAAAGCGTCCCTGGCTGCCAAATTTCGACTAAAAGATAGCATTTATGAAGCGCCAAAATCCAGCCACTGTGTGAATGACGTCTTTCAGGAGCTAACCAGGCAGTCATGTGTAACAGTGCACGAGTCCCCCTGGAGAACATTTACAAACAATGGAGACAGGTAAATCCTGAAAACCTGAACTATACTGTTTATTTATCTTTCTTAGCAGTTACACTTACTTGACTCAAAAAAGGACTTCACTCATAGTGAATTTAGTGTGTTATTCATGGTGAGGTCATTTCTCAGCTATGTCAGTTCATCTAGTGATGCCAGATTGGATCAGCAGGAGGAATACTCTGCTGTGCTTAGCTGTTATGTTATTAGACGACACCTGGCACTTCTTTCATATGTTGATACCTGACAAAGATTTAAATTACTGCCATAGAGGGTTCAAATCACTGACACTGACTGCCAGAAAACACAACCTCCAACCTAAGCTCCAGCCACCAAGATACTAATCTAGTTTGGTTGATTTCTAAAATACATCAAAAATCTAAGTGTATTTTACTATTTTTAACTTCTCTTTACCAGGAAAAAACAAGGGAAATTATCCTGTGATGCCTGAGAAGAAGACAGCTAGACTTAATTTCATGGTTCTTGAAGAAGTTGTACATCTCATTTGAAAGATTTCTCCGGTTCTGACGCACAGGTTTGGTGGTTCAGACTTGTTTATACTTGCTGGCCATTCATTCTTGTGAGCTGTTGATGTCACACATGGGTTGATAGGGTCTTTTGTACATTTTAAGTTGTTTACTTGGTTAACACATTGGTTTCAATTTGATTTTATTTATACAGTGTTTATTACAATACAAGTTGTCTCTAGGCTCTTTCCAGAGCGTGACCCCCGAGCAACTGCATATAAGATGGTTTGGTCACATGAACTGAGGTGTGAATGTTCCTCAGAAACTCCTCCCACATGTGGAAAGGTGATGCTTTTGAGTCAATTTTTTTCAGTTTCCTTTCTGATTGATGCTTCGGTGTTTTGTCTAGATTTTCTTAGTTTACCTGAGAAAGGTCCAGTTTGTGCATCTCCAGGCTTGAGATGTTCTCTTGTTAGTGTGAGTAGTCTCAGCCCACTGGTGGAGACCTCTGATGACGGACAGTTTGTGTTCCACAGTGGTGGCGTGTGTAGGTTTTAGATATACTTCAGCATTCAGACACACAAAAGATACACGCCTGCAGTCGTAGTCTTGAGTTTCAGGGCTGGTGACTGCAGATCCCAGTGGAGCTCTACTTGGAAAGGTCAAGACAGTGCCAAGCACTAAGCATCTAAAGTTTTGACAGCTAGTTATTAGCTTGTCATCACAGTCATTAAATTATCAGGAACAAACTAGCCCCTGGAGTTTGACCCACATACCTGAACTAGCACTTTGGTCTTCTTCCCATGCAGGAGTTACTGAACTTCATGGTTGGTAGCAGTAAATTTAACTGGAGAACTTGTGGTGCATCTGTAAAACCTGTTATCACATCTTGAATAGGTGCTGGAGAAGCAGAGGTCTAAGAGGGGACAGATCCGATCAGGAGTGAAACCACTCTTTAAATGATGCAAGTGTCTTACCTGGGTAAGTCTCAGATGGCGGGCTTTGTTGACAAAAATCAATGAAAACTCTGTTTGTGATGTAGACCTAATCTGATGAGTTGGGACGGTGGTGTTGTGCAGTGCTTTTGGTGACTGGTTGATGCTGAGGACGAGTCTGAATGGGGCTGTATGTGATGAGAAGTCCTGACAGTTTTGGATCACTTTAACACTTTGTGTAAAAGCATCAGGAGTAAACTGTAAATACAGCAGATTAGTATCCGCCCCCAAAAGGCTCTAAAGAACTGTCTCATATGACGTTGGGAGAAATCCTCTTTTTCAGTATCTTGGTACAAATGGAGGGGGTTTCTTTAGTACACGAACGTCTTTGTCATCCCCTCATAATGCACAAAAATGGTGATTTAAGTCATATTACTAGATACAGTTTACATAATTACAAAAATCAGCCGGCAGCTTTACAAATAGTCATGGTTTTGAGTGGCACAACAACTTTGTCCATCTTACCTCTGGCTATGCCTCACAACACCCGATAACAGCACACTACTCATTTTAGAGCACCCAGGGGAGAAACCATCCATACAATAACTGCTCAGAGTCTCATTCATCCTTTACGCCCACACTGACACTGTGCAAACACACAAGGGTCAGGAAGCTGCGCTGAATCTAACTGAATACTTATCTCAAGCAGGAAGCATGTGTGTCTTCAAGGCAGGTTTTCCACTGAAAACATTTCATAATGTGCAGTTTAAGCACTAATATGTGTAGCAGAGCAAGAAATGGTCAAATCCAGTAGCTTTTTCTGATCAGCCTCATTTTAGGAGTCTTTCTCAAGGAAATCAAACATTATAATTTCCTGTCCCTGTGTAATACAGGTGTTCGCACTTGGTGAAAGTGTGTGTGTCTAACAATATAACCAATAATACAAGGAAGCTATAAATACCTGTTTAAGGTATATTTCTGTGTCGTATATGTGTAGAAAGTAGCAATGTCAACAAAGTTGTTTTTTTTTTTTTTGTGGGTGCTTCTTTTTCACGATTAACTGATCTTTCCAGTTAAGGTAAGGCATTGTTGACAGTCTTGTAAAATCAATACCTCCTGTGACGACAACATCAACCAAGTGAAACGCAACACAGCCAGAAGACATTCAAGGACTAAAATCCTGAAGTGGAAAAGTTTCAATTTTTTTTCTCACACAGCTGAGAACACAAGTGGACACCTTCACCAGGGACTGTCAATGGCGAATAAAATAAATCACTACCCAAAGAGGATGAGAATACCACAGGCTCAGAGGAGGAGGGAGCAAATTGCAACACAACACCATGAGAGAACTGCTCATGCTAATGTAGATTGATGATGAGGTACGGAGTGTGCCAAGGTGTGATTTTCTTTCCACGCTCTCCCTCAATTTTTGCGCCTCCATCATCAACCTTGAAAAAGTACTGGAACGGCTCTTTAGAAAACACATTTTTTATTAAATTTAGCGTCATCTCTGGCTCTTGAACCAGTGTGCCAAAGGTGCCTGAGGGCAGAGTCAATCTCTTCTGTAGATTAATGTACTCCGTCAGACGACAGATGGATCTCACAGGCGACTGGCCGCTTTTTACTACAGTCATACTTGGCTCCAAATGTCACATTCACAAGGTGAAAGAGGGAAGATCTACAGAGCTTTTATCGTAATTGGTAGCTCTACGAGTGAGGCGGAGAGTGAACGGTCAGTCCTCCTTTAACAGCTCCTGATGAGCCTCCTGACACAACATCCCCTCACAGGGCGCCAGCTGCCTACGTTTGATCGTAGCCAGAAATAAACCCTGGTCGTGTCCATTGTGTCCTCAGTTTCCTGCTGTGAGCATCCTGTCTAGAAGCAAATGTGGGAGGTCGAGGGCTGCAGAGATCCAAAAGTCACAGAACAAATGTGCATGTTTGATTAAAGTTTCCTTGTGGTCATTAAAAAAATGATAAACAGTGCGATGGTCTGTCACTCAAGACTTTCCTACTTTTCCAACTTAACCTTTGGGCCCGAGCCAATGGCCCTCAGAAAAACAGAAGCTTTTTTAACCCATCAAAAAAAAAAAAAAAAATGCAAGTGTATATGTCCCTATATATTTGTAAGTGAATAAAATGCCACAAACATTTACTTTTATTTTTGAAAAGGCAAAAAAACTTCATCTTTAGTCTTCAAACATCAGCACAATGTAGCAAATGTTATTTAACCATTAGCAGGGGTGGAGATGGGAGCCTACTCACAGTTGTGTTTCAAGAGTCATATTACACTCATCAAGTTTTTTTTTGTTTGTTTGTTTGTTTTTTAGGTTCATTTGAACAAGTTTAGATATTTCATCTTTTTTACAATAATGCTGTAGCACACCTGTAAACTCAGAAGCAATCTTCTACAGGTGATATTTCTACAAGCATTCAAATCCCTCTTAAAAATGTCATTATACTATAATAATTAAATTTCCCAGGTGTCAGGCCACAAGACTTGCCCCTGTCTGGTCTATGAGTTTTGCCTAAATGGCCTATTTGATAAATAAATTTGAAGCAAATTAAAAATCTTTATCTTTTTCACCTGAATAAATGAAGGTAGACTGAACACTACAGTGAGTTATATCACCTCTAGTGGGACAAACTGGTATTACAAGCCTCTAAATTTAACATGGTGTTGAAATTGTTTTGGTTTCATATATATATATATATATATATATATATATATATATATATATATATATATATATATATATATATATATATATATATGCTTGATTTTTTTAAGTTAAAAGTGTAATTTTCTATGCATGGCAGCTTTAGGAGTGAGCTTGTAATTGGATTTATATTGCTATATTGATGTCCATGTGAAAGTGTCCAGTGTTGGTCCACAGTGATTTGATGAAGGGTTTTGTTGGTGGTGTGCATGATTCCCCGTGTGGCCTTCATTGTCCATCTAAGTGTTTATCATTCCCTGAGAAAAGCCTGAAATGACAGAAAATTCAGGGTAGGGAGAGAGATAAAGGATCATGACGGAAAGTAAATCTGGGCAGAGTGAGGCTCTGCTTGCTGTTCGACGATAAATCCAGAAATACAATCTTTCATCCTCTGCAGCTCAACATTTTTTTAAATGTCCCATTTAAGCTGCCAATAGATGCTATCTGTGAAAAACACTTCTGAAGAGGAGACAATACTAACAATCACAACAGAGGAAAAAGCTGTGCAGTTTATCCACAGCAACACCCGAATGAACAATTTTTGAAGATTTGTAGTTGGCCCAAGACAGAAACCAGAGCAAAACTTTAAGATGATGGACATGAGTGTAATTAAAATAGATTTATTATCAACTTTTTCAAAAGTTGGCACACTTTCCCGAACTTTTTATGAAATGTCTGAGCTGGTTTCAGGGGGTTGAAACAGCTAAGCTGTAGGTTTGTTTCTTTTGAGATTGCTGCTAACCCCTGCCAAGGAACATAAAATATAGTATTAGACGAAGCTGAGTGGCGATAAAAATGGTGTGAGGGTTCAGGTAACCATCGCCTCACTGAGGGGAAAAACACTCATGTGCTGTGATATTTTTCTTGCTACTATTTTGGTAAGATCACTAACATCTATCTCTGAGATTTTGTTGGGCATGACCTCGTGGAGTGCACTCATGAGGCCGACCCAAGCTGCTGTGGATTGCTTGTCACTCATCTTGTTGGGGCAGATCGTGGAGTTAGAGCAGAGCAGAGTGGCTTGTTTTTTTATATGTTTGTTGCTTTTTTGTCAATTAATTCAGTTAGCCATAATGTATGTTGTATGTAGTTTGTAAATATTGATTTAGGTATGCAGTGTGAGAGCGTGGGGGCCCTGTCATTGAGTGATTATGGTTTCCCCTGGAGGTATACATGAGCTGTGGGGTGGGGGAGGGGGTTGGGGGGGTAGAGATGACCAGAGACAGATTGATTTCACCACAGAGAACATTTTAATGGTATATTCTGATTCTGCCATAAACGTCGACTGGCAACTTTGAAGAGACATTGTAGCATCATGGACTTTGCCGCAATTACTACTGTCACAAAAAAGTGAACACGAATTTATTATTAACTACAATGATCCTGTTATTTCACAAGGTGGCAGCATGACGCCTGAAATTTTGGGTAAATATCTTCCAGTTAAGAATTTATTTTACTGGTAATATTCTAATATCATAAATGAATTAATTAATCATTAATAACTAATTGACTCACAATCACCAGCTGGAAACTTATCCGTTATACCAGTGTGACCAAAACGATTGCACAAAAAAAAAAAAAAACACTGGGGAAAAGGGCATACATTTATAATAATGTTACCGATTTCAAATGATTTCAAGTTTCAAATCTAGCAATTAAATAAACAAAGATTTCTGTCAACATTAATAGGATTAGCACCCCCTGACATTTTTTTCAGGAACTGCTGCTGCGTGTCTTTAGGGATCATTAAATGTATGTATTTCACTGACAATCCAAACTGATAATAATAATAATAATAATAAGCTGTCTGAAAATCTATCCCCAATAAATAAATATTTTGCTTCTTTTTTTCTGACACGACTTCCACTTATGAAGTTTTTTCTTTTGTTTTTAGGCGTAGACACTATGTACAGCACTGAATAGTCTTGCAGATAAAGAGCATAAATGTCCACAAGGGAAAATAATAACTGTTCAGCTTTTTCAATTAGCCTTCTGAACCCTACATTTTGCTCTGAAATTTAGAAAGCAATTGTGCATCTGACTCACCTCCTTTTGTCCGATTATTCGTACAGTTGTTGCTGACATCTGTGGGTTCTGACCCGTTTACAAAGTAAAATGCCAGACTTTTTTCTGTTATTCCTTTCATTTCTCGTCGTCTAGGAGATGATGGGAACTTTTTGAATGCATCAGCCAGCCAGTATCTAAAAAGTCTATGTTATTAATCTTTTACAATGCAACATTAGTGGTCGTTTGTGTCTTATCTGGGCTGATTCTACATTAACTTTTCACACTATGTAATTACTTTATAACAATAAATCAAAAAATATCTCAAGTAAAATGACTATTGGTGTCTTTAGTGTTTTCTGATCTGGTTAAACTTCTGCAAGTTCTGCATGAGGCGTTGGGCTGCTTCATGGGTTTTACCAGGAGCCATAATAAACAGAACTTGTGTTTTCAACAATGACAGAAATCTAGCCAGACACATTTCAGCCAGAATCAGATCCAGAGTGTAAAAGCAATCAACAAGAGGAACTGCGACAACAAAGATTTCACTCTGACGTCTCTGTTTGGGACTGTTTCCACGGCCCCTTTAGCCTATGGCAAAAAAAAAACTCTGACTAAATATAAATACCTGTCTGATCCGCTGCAGTAGCTTATAAAATATGGATTATTTGGAGGGGAGCCTATCTTGGCACAGGCATTAATATTTTCTCAGTTTTGCAAAGTAGTAATTCAGATGCTAACTGCCAGTTTCTATTAATGGTTTGTGACAAATGCCAACTCTGTCTGTCACCATCAATCATCTGTCTCAGTGAATCAGGTGACGTGAGTGGGCATGAGTTTTAGAGTTTTATAACTGGAAAAACAACAACAAGGGGGAAGGTTTTTATGGGGAGTTGAGGTAATTTCTGGATTATGATATCAAAGAGAGACAGAAACACTGATTACAAGTAAAGAACCGAGACGCTGAAGCCGGCCTGTGTTTGGCTTGTCATGTCCAGCTGCCACAACAGCAGCCCACTTTAATTGGTTTAATGATAAGAGAAAGACCCTCCAGACCCAGACGGCACTTGTTCCAGCCATTAGACACTGAATCAACATTAGGCTGAGCTTAAATCCCATAGTTATCAATGGCAGATGGCTGAGAACCGCTGAAGTAGGTAAACACCAATTAATTTATGTCTCTAACTCTGTCTCTCCCTAGCGATGGAAATTTAATGCACATGACACAAGATGAGCATTAACGCTTGTGTAACATCTCAATTTTATGTGGATCAAACTGGAAGAACATTGAATTTTAATTTAGAAAAACCATAAGTAATTAAAAATGAAAAAGGATGATTTTCCACAGGTGGAAGCTACTTCCTGCAGAGGCTAGGGTTAGGTCCTTCTTTTAGCATTTATATTGTGTTTGAATTTTTGGAAAATTGCATTTAAAAGCCCATTAGGGTATAAATGCTGGGTACTGGATGTTACCTTGTCTGTGTCCTGAATCCCCATCAAAGAGGTGCTCCCCACACTAAGAATAATTCATAACTGTCAAATAAACAAACTGCTAAGCAATAACACTCTCTGGAAAAGCTTCAAACTGGCATTTATGAGTTGGCGGTGATCCAGAATGATTTCACGAGTATTCACAACTCTGTTATGAGAGCCGAGTTTTGAGGACAAATTTTATTCATACTTTTATATGAGCTGTTTGATAATGTCCTGATAATTCTCAGGAAACTGGAGGAGGAAACTTCAGACCCCCCCATCAGGGTTAAAGACCATCCCACGATGCTTCTGACGTATTTCAATCTTTTATTTATTTGTAATATATGTATATGGTCATAATCGATTAACTCTCCTTGGGGGAGCAATAGTTTTTCTTTTTGTTTGTTTTTTGTCGCTATGTTAGGTTGGTTAACAGCTCTTGCAGCCTTTCAGTGAAAGAAGGGAAATGAGGAGAAGCCTGTGAATGTTTTCAAGTGGAACTCCTGCGTCAAATGTCATTTTTGTGGCTTTTCGCCAGCGCACAGTTAGCACGAGCTGCCTGCTGCTTAGCTAAATTTCACCTTTGAACCCTTCTAGACCAGCTGACAGCCAGTCAAAATAGGACTGAAATAATTATTTTCCAAACCTTTGCATTTTATTCAAGATTTATTTCACAGTTGTTTTTTTTTAAAACGTCAGTTTTTTTGTAGTGTGCCCACTCATAACTAAAGCCATCTCAAGGTAATTTATTGATAAATTAAGTGAGTCTAACCTCAGTCCAATTAAATACAGTCCAGTTCAGTCAAATTCTGGTTTACTTAAATCCAGTTTGTCTAATCAATTTCAATACAGTTATTTCAAAAACCGTCTTTCACTTCAGTTATGATTCATTTAAATTATTATATATAATTCAATGCAGCCTATATCAGTATCCTCCGGAGACCCGGCCTATACATTTTGTCCTCTGTAGTGGACATTTGGTTTTTGGTTTATATATTCTGACTTATTTGAGCTACCTTACCAAGCCCTGATGCGCTTCGTAGAGGACATCCTGGCCGTACAAATGATATCTGATGTGTTTGGGTGGAATAAGAGGAAGTTTGCTTTTATCATGATACAAAATGTGAAACTACAGCAAAGCGCATATGCCAGAAAAAGAGAAAAAATCAAATACTGTTGTGATATTGTTTGTTTACCTATGGTATTCATATATTTTCTTGTTTAGGAACATGTCAGGATTTATAATTTGGTGTCAGTCTATTTTGATTTCAAAGTCTCATCATTTATTACGGAGGAATTGTTCCGTTGTCAACTACTGTAAAATCTAAAACAAAATTATTTTTTATAAATTTCTAAATTGTGAATTGTTGCTTTATCTCCAAACAGCCAGGACATCACAAAAAAAAAGCGATATTGAAAGACACTTTTTTCCTGCGGGTCTCCGGAGGATATAATAGCATTCATGAAATGCCGGCTTGTGATCAGTTTTCTAGCAGAAGACAGTTTTATTTACATGTTATTTATTTCATCTTCTTCTATGGAGGGATTTAATTTGACCTCTCCATTAAAAAATAATGTGTAAATCTTCATTTATTGTTTATTTGTTAGTTTGTTCCCCTTATCTGGCCTAATCTGAATGCTATCTGTCTGTACTCAGTTCATATCTGGCCCCCACTAGCACGTATGACGATCCGGCTGTAGGTGCTGCTGTCCTCGTCCATTTGCAGCGTAGAAAGTGTTCAGTTTGAGCAGATTGAATTCAAGGCTAGAGCGCACTGAATGCTTCATCTGCAGGGGATTCTTGAAGAGCAACATCAAAGCCGACTGATGGGAAAAAAAAAAGACTTCACCTTAAGCCAAGCCTTTATCATTTAACCGGGAGAGAAAATTATTGTTGTGTTTCACGTTTATTTTTTCTTAATACTTGGTAGAAGCAAACAAAGCAGGTGTCAAAAGATAATTGGTACTGTGGATTCAAGGGCTGCTTTTTTTCTCCCAGGGGCTTGAACACAACTGTTCAAGAGCACTTTGTATATATTATTTTGATTCAATCTCAAGAGAAATTTGGCTTCATCATACAGTAGATCAAATCTGAGTCTTGCGAGTTATCCTACTGCATCAGAGGAGCAAGGGGGCCACAGCTCAGTCATGGGGGGAGATTGTGGTATAATGTGAAGAATTAAAATTGAAATTGAAAGTACTTTAGTATTCATAAAGGCTAAAGTTAATTGTTGCAGTGCCTAAAGAAAGCACAGCTAGAACAAAACAAATGAAGTAGGAGGTGGATCAAATTAACTTTATGAACCAGTGAAATATCAACAATCTTTGCCTGTTGCCTCAGTTTTAAAGTTCAGATAAGATTGCTGTTCACTGATTTAACAAGTTTCGATTCATACTTCTTTGTGTAAATGTTTCTTATAACACAGACTAGTTTACTAGCAACTAGTTTAATATTAACATTTTATGGGGACTTTTAAGTCACTCTATGCAGCAATACCATTTGGTACCACATGGGGGCAGTACATCATGGGAAAGTTCATGCTGCAGCCCCTGGCATAAGACAGATCGGAGACAGGTAAACCTCTGTAAAATACACCTGTAAAGTGGTGTTACAAGATGTACCGGACCCTCCCCTTTCAGTAGCACAATATTGACATTAGCTCTTTTGTCAATACAGCTCTACAGTATATGCCCCCATGTGGTCAGAAGTGGTATTGTCACATAGAGCTTTAGATTTTTAGTTTTAGGATTGATCAAAGCCAGGACAGGGCACAACAACTAAACTGGAAATAAATGATAAAGTAGTCCCCAATGTCTTTGTACCACTTTGTGTAACTTCAAAATCATTCAGCGTGCAAAGTGTCAAACCTTAATAAAACACAAAACATTCATTTGCTCTTTAACAATATAAAGGTTTGGGGATGCTTGCCCCAGCAAGACATCAAGGTCTGCGTGGGTCATATTGCAAGCTTGTGAATTGTCACGTTTTTCTTTCAGAACAAACCATATCATTTGGTTCAAAACTTACCACAAATAAACGATTAAAGCCAGAGTAATTTATCATTCGACCTTCCTCAGACTGAGAATTCAATGAACTTGTCTGAAATTCCAACATATAGCTTTTGTCAGTTTTTGTCTTTGTGTCTGTGCTACGTGTAACAAAGGAGCACATGCAGTATCATCCTGTTTTACCATCCTCTTGCCAGAGGTTTATTTTCTGTTTTTTTTTCTCTTTCTCTATCTATCTTCACTGACACCAGGTATTGGCTCAAAGGGAACTGGGTTTCTTCCTACATAAAGTGCCTAAAGGTGTCTTCTTCTTTTGTGAATATAATTCCAACATATAGCTTTTGTCTTTTTTGTCTTCATTTCTGTGCCTCATGTAACAAAGGAGCACATACAGTATTATCCTGTTTTACCATCCTCTTGCTGGAGGTTTGTTCCTGTTAAAAGTGTTTTTTTCTTTGCCTCTCTGTCTTCACTGACACAGGTATTTGCACAAAGGGAAGTGGGTTTCTTCCAAAATAAAGTTCCTTAAGATGCTTTTTAAAAATGCCTTGGGACTACATAAAAGCATTTTTAGAATCATATTTCTAAAAAAAAATATGTATATATATCTTTGGATGCTATGTAAAATGTAGAAAACAGAATAAGCCTATATTTTATTCACCATAGTACAAAACATATATAATGTTTACTCTGAGAAAATATTCCACTGTAAGACAAAAAAAAGTAAGTAATTTTGAATTTTATGGCAACAGTCTTAAGGTGTAGTCTTGAAGCATTTCCTCTTGTTTTAACCAAAAGTCTGTATATTTGTCTGTGAACCGAGAAGACCAGTTGTTGCAGGTTTAGGAGAGGAATCGTGTCCCAGCCTGATGCAGGACTCAGCCTGGGTCGCTTAGTCATCACTTTTGTTAGATGGTTTGAGTTTGTGAAAGGTCTGAACTTAAAGCAGGTGATTTTAGCACCCTGACTCTCAACAACAAAATCTTGCTTTTCTAACGGATGCAGTTTAGCATTGTCTTGCTGCATGATGCAAGACCTTCCCTGAAAAAAGATATTGTCTGGATGGGAGCAAATGTTGATCTAAAGCCGGTACAAACTTGTTTATTTCAGGATTGATGTTTTCTTTCCAGATGTGTACCCTGCCCATTTCATAGGCACTAACGCTCCCACACACCATCAGGCATGCTGGCGTTGGAATAGAGAGCAGAAAGCAAACTGAATCGGCCTTAACATCCTCATATACAGATATTTAGACTGGTGGACCTCTATCAGTCTTTACATCCTAATACACTCCTTCCTTTTACAGCTTTTGTTGTCCACATCCCAGTTTTTTTTTTAATACATCTTGCTGCTATCAAATTCAAAATGACTTCGAACGTTTCGCAAAGTGATAAAATGTCTCACTTTTTAGATTTTCATGTTTTAATGGGAGTAAATTATGGGTTGAGGATATATACATTAATTGCACTCTGTTTTTATAAACGTTTCACACAGACTCCCAACAGTTTTTGTAATTTATGTGTCATGGTCAAAGGTGGAGGGAAGTTTAAGGATTTTACATCATTGTATACCAAAGTATATTCTGTAGAAGCACATTTACAAAAGCGTAAGGAGGGAGCGAGGGTCAACTGAACCGTTAGCTTACAGACAGATGTTTGCAAAACAGCATCCTGAACAGATGTGACTCATCACTGTGAACTTGAAAAAAATCTGGATCTAAACAAACTCAGCGTTAAACATATTAGCAATATTACATCGGAAACGTTGTATAAACTGTTATGTTATAAACTGCGCACGTGAATGCCGTCTTACCACATCACATCATGGATGTGTATCTTTTTTTTTTTTTTGCACCAATGACTGATTACAGAAGCACAGTCTTCAGGATAACTCACGTGGATAATTCATCAGTGAAAGTCAGTCCAAGTCCTCCACAGTCCCACGTGTGTCAGCGTCTCATGTCAACAAGGCCGTAACCAGGATGTAGAGGTGGAGCAGCTGGAGAAGGTGGGGCACAGGAGTCTTAGAAAAACAGCACTTCCTGCTGTTTGTTTGCTTCAGGGTGCACGTTTAGTAAACTTCCAGCATTAAATATGATTTCCTACCTTTTTCAGGGAATTTTCGAAGCGTTTAACTGTCCTCCCTGATAAGATCGGAGTCTGGGTGTGAAAAATTCAAATGAACGTTGAAGGATTCTTTCCTGTGATTCATGTGAGCCTGAAAGAATTTGTTTTGTTAGAGGGTGATTCATGGAGCAGCACAACGGTTTTATTATACACTCTTGTGCTTATTAGCAGAAGTGCCGCTCCAAACAAATGCTCTGAGCCGGAGCCGAGGTAGGAAATCATTTTTAACGCTAGACGTTTGTTCCAAGAACCGATAGTAATCGCAGAAAACTTGTATAGTCTTTGTTTGAACTGATGAAATCATTGCACTCAGTGTTCAGAGTAGGTAAATACACTTTAATGTATCTACCCTGAACATTAAATGTGCTCCCTGGCGCCTGGTTTTCAGTGAAATTTCATGATACTTCCTTGGTTAAGGAAGGGGAATGCAAGATTTGTCATTCAGGAAAACAAACATAAAACAAGACTGTCTGAAACAAAACCCTTCTTCCAGAAGCAGATAAATAAAATGGCGAGTCACATTTCTGTGTTGAACTTCTACTTGAACATTTAACCTAAGTTTAATGTCCTGTCACTTTACCAGCGGGGCCTTCATATGTACCTTCTGTTTTCAACATGTGACTACGTCAGCTGGAAGTGTAAGTGGCCCACAGCAGAGGAGGGGAAGTCACATTTGAAGGGAGATGAATCTGTAAACTAAAAAAAAAAACAAGCCGTGAAGAAATAAGACCTCCGTGTGAGTAAAGGAGCTGTTACTGTTTTAGAGGCACTTATGTCAGATAAGGGACACCAGTGTGAGTTAGAGAGTGCAGTTTCTCGGTGAGGGATGTAATTAAGAAATGTATTATTTAGTTTCTGTCTTACCACTTAAGTAAATTTACAGAAAGTAAAAGCAGCTAAGATACAAAACCCACAGCCCCATTTCATCCTCTCTAATTGTCTCCATGTTGTCCTGTGATGGACTGGTGACCTGAAGCAGTTTTTTTTTTAATGGATGGATGTTATGGATCAATGGTTAGCCGGGCTTGTGCCATTTACAACACATCCCCTGTTACTCAGTGTATGTTAATATCCGCAGAGAAAATTTAAATAAAATTTCAGGTAACTTGGCTTGTAGTCAAATACTGATGAACTGTTTCTCAATCTAAATCTACAAAAAAAAAAAGAGATCAGTTATTTTGTAAAATGTAAGCAGAAAAAAATAGGCAAATGCCTGTTGTTCATTTACAAATCACATCACTGTATTTAAATGAAATATTACTTTATTATTACATTGGTGTAGCAGTATTAAAACAATGAAAAGATTCTTGGAGTATTTACAGGAAAAGAAAAGCCTGGTGTATCATATTCATAACTAATGAGACTAATCAGCTGCAGGTTAGGAAATCTGCTTCAATTTTAATTTAACAAGAGCATCCCAGGGAGGGACTAAGATGTAAAAAAACTGAGGTGATGGTGAGGGGAAACACCACACTAATGATGTTTTCCTATATGAAGTTAAATATGATTGGATTTCGTTAAGTATGAAATGAAATATAATGTGAGAATGTAGAGAACTGAAGGGACAACGCTGAACAGCTGTGATCCTTTCTGACATAACACGGTTTACACAGTCACTGCCACATGCAAATTAAAACTTTACAATGTAAAAAAAAATTGTTTAAAAGGGGTTTCAGACACAAGATCATTCACAAGCATTTCTGTCAGGCCTCTTTTTCTCCCACAACAACAGACTGAAGTGGTTGTGTTTCAGTCATTCTCCTGCACAGATGTGGCGTTACAGGCGGCATATTTGCTCACAGACGTGGTTCATAATTAACGGTCTGGGAGGGTATTCCAGCCACTATTCTGGTGGTCCGAGCAGCGCCGCTTTCTCCCGAGGCGGGTCCAGCTGCTGGAGAACTGCACAAAGCCAAGCTCGACATTCGGAAGTGATAAATTATCAAAGTGGTTTAAAGATCTACTCCAGAGAAGCTACTCTATCCATCTGTTGTGTATTCAAATCATGGATGTTGATCAGCTTCAGTGACTGTTGACAATTTGTTGTCTGCACACAGAGAACAAATGCATTTACCAGAAGGACACTGATTACACAGGAAAGGAAAATATAGTCAACACGCTGCACTTTGCTGCATTTGCTAAGTGACTGTGTAAGGCTCAGTGAAAAATCAAGGAGCAGCCTCCAGGGTTCTTGCGCAAGAAACGTGTTGGTATGAGAGTATCATAAATCCTTTCATACAGCGCCTCTCCGCATGCATGTAAACATGTAGTGTATGTCACAGAGCTGGCTGTATAAATCAAATAAAAACCTTTAAAAAAAAAACCCCTACAAAATAACCAGCCTCTCTACTGCCTGTAATATAATATTATGCTATAGACACCTTATAATGCACACAAAAGAAAATCTTAAAACCCTCTTTTACTATCTCACATTAATCGTTACAAATTAAATCCCTAAAACAACCGTTTTTATGTGCAGAAAGATGAACAGTTGGAGCTAAACCTTCAGAGCAAGGGTCGATGGACCAGTGAGACAGATCGGAGCAACGTTCTTTCTGTCTGCAGAAATTACAGAAAAGACGAGCATGAAGGGTAGTTTTTAGTTTTTACCTTGTGTTTCTTTGGCCCACGTTATAAAGACCCTTTCCTATTGCTTGACCTTTTCTTTGTGAAACTAGAATACCTGTTACGCTGTGCTCCAATATAGTTAGTGTGAGTCCTCAGCTGCATCTTACCAAGCTGCAAAATCAGCCCAAAGACATTCTGGTCAAGACTGTAGAGTTTACTATGCACAACGGCCAACACCGATTTCCTGATAACATGCCCACACAACAGCAGAAATATGTTAGAAAGATTCCTTCCCTTTGTCGTGCCTCTGGGTTTGATTGAATGTTTTGCAAAGATAAAATGCACAAAGACATTTCTGGCTCTCATTGTGTTGGTTCTATAGATTTTGCAATCAAACAAGCAGGACAGTTATCTGTGAATAAACGCAGAGTTTGAGTTTGGAAGTGCTGCTTTTTGGAAAGATTTTTTTTTTTTTTTTTTTTCCTAGAAATTGAATCAGCGTGAAAATTACCCAGAGGAAGCCGGGCTGCATGAGCCCAAAACACGTTTGAATTCTCACTATTATAAGAAGCCCTGTGATGGACTGTGGTGGACTGGTGACCCGTTGCCACCATCATATATAAGCCCGGTACAAACAGACAGTCTAAAGTAATGATTTTGGACCTGTAGCCTTTTCGACCACACGTACCCATCTGGAAAGTGTCCCACCTGAGCCTATCTTCACACCTCTGCACCTGGATTTTGGAGTTCTTTGACCTGAACTCACCCTCAGCACATGTTCCCATTACTCCACTCCCCCCACAGACATTATCATACATGCACCTAAACATCAAACTCCATAATAATATTTGCTGACAACACTGAAGTAGTGGGCCTCATCTTGAGATGTGACAAATCCGTCTACTGAGGTTAGGTCCACAAACGGACCCTGAGGTGATATGTAAACAAGAAAACAAAAGAAACCTGGACTTCAGGAAGAGTAGACCATTAATGGAAACTTTGAGGGAATAATCCAATTTAAAATTCCTGGGGACCAAAACATCTGAAAACCTGTCATGACTAACAAACATCACTGCTCCTGTGAGGACGGCACAGCAGCACCTGCATCTCCTGCGTATCCTCAGAAGAAACAACCTGTGTGGAAAGCTGCAGTGGTCCTCTACCGCTCAGCGATGGAGTATTTGAACATATTGCATCGCAGTGTGGCATGTGGCTGTTCAGCAGCTGACCAGAAAGCTCTTCAGATGGCCACAGCTTAAGGAACCATCAGCTGCCTCCTCCCCACGCTGAAGGACTTTGCTGACACCCGCTACTTCTCTGATGAAAAAACTTTTTTAAAGGACTATCTGACCTCCTACAATTAGGTGACCAAACCGGTTAAAAAAGTGCAAATTTTTAGATCCCCCACCAAAAAAAAAAAACAAAAAAAAACACCTGGATCCTAATAAAAACACAGTAACTGTTACCCATTTCATAATTGTATATAACTTTCTACACTTTTCCATATACTGAAGTTCTAACTTACAGTACATCTAGCACTTGGAGCACTTTGTACTACTTTCACATGGATAAATTTAAGTCGTATTTGTGAGGGGAATGTGATCTCTGCAACAGCAAACAGCTCCAGGCCTTACTCAGAAGAGTTGTGTTGTCACATTCAGCCTTTCGTCTTTACTGTAACTCAGCTGTGATTGAAGCAGCTGACCGGTCTGCCTGTCTCCCCTTCATCCTGCCCGCTGTGAAAATGTGCAGGAGTGTGTCATCAGCCCATTTACCATCATTACAGATAAAGGCAAACGCGGGAAGACTCTTCAGTGATTAAGTGGGTTGGGTCAGACAGCAGTCCATCCTCCCTGGTGATTAGGACATGTCCACCCGGGTAAAGATTAAGTCCATTTTTTGACCAGGGTTCAATCAATTTAGTGTCTAAGAGGTGCAAGTTAATGAAGATCACTTTACTTAAAGGGCTGTTTCACAGCCTTAACAACCCAAGGTCTATTATTAAATAGTAAGGAGAGTAAACTTTTGTTTGGGATCAAAACCACATGAATCCAAACAGTTTTGAGTTTGAATGGAGTATGTTTGCATGAAAATGGCGATTAATGCTAGTAGTTGGGCAATCATCTATGTCAAAACAGACCGCTATTTTAAGCCCCTGGCAAAATCAAAAATATCATTCCAGCGAACTGATATTAAACTGAGGTAATTACAGAAAATCTGTGTAGACATATCTGGTATTTCCTTCCAGTTAAGTCCAGACAAATCACGAATGCTGCACAATCTACTATAAATAGATGCAAATGGAGGACAGTTCATTGCCTCTACTTCTAACACTCGTCTATGTTGTAATAAACACTCAGTACTAACAAAGCAGAAGCCAAGAACTCTCATCCTTTAGTGTCTGTTAACAATAGTTTGCACAATACCCTGCTGTCGACTTGGATGGACTTATAACAAGGTGACAGTGACCAGAAGGAGATTCCTGTACAAACTGTCCTTTTTATACTTACAGCACACATACAAAGTTAAAATGACCTCATTCATCCACGGAGGAATCCTATAAACAGTATCACTAAGTCAAATTACATTTTGAGTCTTTTCAGAGGCAGAATAGTAGTCATATTTTCAGATCACTATTGTCTTTCACTACAAATGCAGATGCTTCATTGTCTGTGATAAAATTTGTCTTACCACATTCTACCATAAAGTCTTGTCCAGGTCTGTAGCGAGACACACATCCATCAATGGTAACGCTTACTGAA
>JAOWBL010018281.1:0-35283 GCA_028564865.1 Zenarchopterus dispar
TATATGTGTATATATATATATATATATATATATATATATATATATATATATATATATATATATATATATATATATAGGCATATTAATGTATACATGTATGTATATAGTCTTTTTGGTTTTTTTTTTTTAACAAACATTAAACACACCACACAATAGTCAAAATGACAATCAACATTTTTACTGTTCTCATTTATTTGTGACTAACATTTTCTCCTTCAAAGGTCAAAGTGCCAGATTTATTCATGCTGATTACTACTATTATGGTCACGTTAATGACAATCCTAAACACAGTTATTTGATGAAGCTCTTCCGAAAGGATGTTGTTATCTTGGCTTCCGTGTATCAAATGAACACACACATGTATGTGCGACTGCCAACACAAAACATGGCTCACCCCCCTGCTAAGTGAAAATACCAAAAGCAGAAACTTGATTTAGAGATACTGAACGGCTACTTTGTTTTTGACCTAAGAGTCTGACCTCAGACCAGATTATAGAAACTCTAGACTCAAGAGTGAGCGTGAAGATGCTAACCAAATTAATGCCCATCAAAACTACAGAGCTGTGTGCTGTGGGTAAGTTAAAAGTTATGTGTCAGAGTGCTGAAAGTGTAACAGTCACACTATCATAAAAGGGAATGCAATTTATACTACTGGGGAATGACAATATCCACAGCAAATTTCTTGTCAGTGCTTGTCATCCATAAGACATAGGCAATTCTTCTCTGGGGTGTGCTAAAGAGACAGTCATGTGATGGCTGAATTGGACAGATATTCTCTTGGGAGCACAGAGAGTACTCAGTGTATCTCCAAACAAGTTTTTAAAAGTCTGACCCGATGATGACGCTTGAAAAACACTGGAAATCCCTGAGACCTTAAGAATTTTCTTCTGGGAGTCATAAATGTCCAAATAATTAATGGCAATCTGGCCCTTTATTTTTAGAACCTTGTTTTGAGAAAAGAATTCATCAAAATACAGCTTTTGACCTTACACTGACATTGTTCTTCACATCAGGGGCAACCACAGTTTTAGCTTAGCGTGAATATCCATCCCATATTTTCATAGCAATTTAACCAGCTGCAGTTGACATACTATATGTTGCTACACACCAGGGAATGTTATCGCGACTGCACCAGACACACAACCACAAGTCCAAAACAACTGGACGTGATGTAAATTGTAAATTAAGGTGCAACTGCAGTTGTTTGCAAATCTTATAAAACCTTATTCTCAATAGAACATAGAAAACATTTAAAATGTTTAAATTAAGAAAAATCAGCATTAAAAAAAAAGATTAAGGTAATTTTGAATTTGATGGGGAAAACACTACAGCAGTCCACAGATATCTAAGAAACTGAGGAGACCAGCTGCTGGCATTTTGGGAGAGGAATCTTGTACCTTCTTGTCTGATATAGGATTCATGCTGCTCAACAGTGCTGGGTCTTCTTTGTTTTCCATTTATTGATGCACCAAATATTTTAAATTGTGGGCCGCAGTCAGGCCAGTTCAGGACTTCTACTACGTAGCCATGCTTTTGTAATGGAAGGAGTAAAAACGTTTTGTATAATCTGGCTGAAAGATCGAAGGCCATCCTTGTAAAGCATGTGGTTTGGGAGCACTTTTTGCTCTAAAACTTGTAGACCTTTCAGCACTGATGTTTTGTTTCCAGGTGTGCAAGCTCCCCATTCAGTAGGCACTCATGCCCCCCTATGCCTACAGAGATGTAAGCATTTTCAATACTAACTCATAAACAAGCCAGATAGTCCCTGTCCTCTGCCGTCTCAAGGATGTGGTGTCTATGGTCTCTAAAAAGAATTTCCCATTTTGTTTCCCCTCACAACAAGGTAGTTACAGAATAACTGAGATCATGTTCACATTTAGCTTCACTTTTGCATGATAGATCTTTAACCTGCATTTGTGGATGGCAGTGCAATTTGTAAGTGATTTTCAGAAGTGTTCCTGAGCCAGTGCACTAATTTCCATTTCAAACTATGTTTGATGTTGTGTTATCGGAAGGCAGTAATGGTTTTCAGCCTTAACACCATACACCGGAGAGTTCTCCAGATTCTCTGTTGCTCTAAGAAGCCTTTTTTTTTATATCTAATTATGTCACTGACCTATTGCCAATTAATCTGCTCTTTCGCAAGGTGGTCCAGACCTTTTATTTTAAGGTCACTTGTTTTTCCTTTTGTTATTTATATCTCAATTTTTCAGAGATGTGTTGCTGCCATCAAACTCAAAATGAACTTAGTTTTTATACTAGTTCATGTTTGTATGAGCTAATATCTTCCTAATGAAATGGTCATATGTCTGCTTTCAAAAGCCTATTTAAAAAATTCTATTATGAATAAAATATGTATTTAAAATATTTTAAAATCCTTTGATTTAGTTTTTATTAATATTTTAAAGAGCATCCCAACTTTTTGTAGAATTCAGACTGAAGATCTTTTTTTTTATTACTTAATCCCTGTGGTTGGTCTGAAATTAGTCCAGTTGGCTTCAAAAAACAAAAGCAGGTGCACACAGTGGCTCAGGTGCAACCTTTTGTTTTCTATAATCTTGTCAGCCGGTTGTGAGTTTGATGCTAACTGGCCACGAGAGGCAGATGTTTATGGTTGTAATGCATTCTGAGCCACTATGGTCATCATCTTCCCAGCAGCTAAAGTCTACATCTTTCATGATGTATTGTATTAATTATATTAGGCAGGACAGAGACCATTCCCATGACTGAGCATCTACAAGCCTATTGATCCAGTAATTACCACTTTCATACATCTAGCCACAGAAACTTAAATATCAAATGCAAATTAAAGCAGAAAAAGTTCTCATTCATCCTCATTCTCGTCATCTTCTCCCCTGCGTCCAATGTACGTCATCTCCTCTTCATTGCCCATCTACAGTCCCACTCCCACTTTCTCTGTTGTCATCTCTCTAGATATAGCTCTGGAGAAGATGCTGCATCCTGTACCTGTGGCGAGGGAGCTGCTACGGGGGAAGCACAGAGGGTGCCAACGGCTCTGGAGGTGAAGCCCCAGCTTCAGCAGGAAAACACAGGGGGGCATGACTGCTATAATCAGCTAGAAATTCCACCACGCTGCAGGACAGGAACTAAGTAAATGCATAAATACACACAGGCACTCCCAGTTACAGCACGTGGAAACAGCATGTGAATGGGTGTACGTCCATGCTCATCCCCAAGCACGTTGTACAGTTCACACAGGATGCAGGATTGTTACCACAACAACCATCAAACCATGGAGGATTGACTCATTTTTCAGTACTTTGTAGTGCCAAATGTCCTCAGTATTTTACAAGTACTCATGAGACAAAGAATAAATAAATGACTGATCTATCTGACATTTTAGAAATGATCCACTTTTGACAGAAAGTTTAAATTATTGACACCAATCATGTATGTGTGGGTGTGTGTATGTTGAATACAGACACAACCAACAGAAGTGTACTGTAGCTTAACACAAACACAGCTTGGTGGTAAAGGGCGTTGCACGGGCATGAAAAAGGTCTCTGTTATTCAGTCTCACAAAAAGCTAAAGAATAGCACTTTAACATAAAAACTAAAGAAGAAAGAGAAGAAAACTTTCACACATATCAAGTTAAAAAGGAAACTCAGCACTCAGACAGCAAGCAGATTATCTAAAAGTAAAATTGTTAGGCATATTTCATAAGCATTATTACTATTTGGGAAGTGATTTTGAATGTATTTCAGTAAGGATCAGTGTAAATCATATGTGTATTGAGAAAAAAAACTGAAATTACTTTAAAGTGTAAGTTTGATTCAGATCACTCACCATATGTCAAATGCTGTGTACTTGAATAAACCAATAAACTATGGCCAGAAGAAAGTTGAATGAAACGTGTGTTTATATCACTACAAAATTAGCCCTGCTGTCAAAATAACATTTGGTCCAAAATCACATTTCTGCTTAAAAACTAATCAATAAAAGCTTGGTGTGTGACACAGGAAAGTTTGTTTTTTTTTTTTAACAAAGAAAAAAAGGGGGCTCTACACTATTTTAGATCTGTTTCTGCTTTATAAACTCTCCACTGGACTTTTTTGTTTGACTCACCATTATAATAGAACAACACAACAAGGAAAGCAATTAAATATCCCAAAACTTCTGAATACAATTTTAAAATTGTGCTGTTTGTGTTTTTTTTTGTTTTTTTTTTTGCATTTTCACTTAACAAATGTCAAAAGTCTATTTCTTCATGCTGTTACAAAGCAGGAATCACTTTGAATTACATTTAAATTTTTTACTTAGGAACATTTGTGATGAATGGACTACTTTTAGAGAACCTTGGTGCTATACCGCACTACAAGTCATACTTACTCCCACTCTTTGCGTCGCGCCTGTGGTGTGCTATGTATCTTGTGAGCCTGGTGAGCTTTTACAATGTCTCTCTGTTCAATTAGCCCACCTCGCCGTCTCTTCATCACGTTCGGACTGACTGCCAAATCTCCATCCAGCCCCAGCATTCCAACCCCGGTGTCAAAAGCTGAGGCCACATCAAGAGAGAGGCCGAGTCGGTTTGGGTGAAGAGTAGAAGCATGCCCAGAGACGGGTGGATGGTAGAGGGTGTCATAGCTGGTGGATAGACTCTGGGGCTCCAGGAGTGAATGAGCCTCAGAATACAAGCTTGACCCTCCAGCGAGTCCTGCGCGATGCTTCTGCCAGCTCTCGCAGTCCGTTGGGGATGGGTGCAGGATGTGGTGCCTGGGTGTGCTGCTACCACACATCGTCCCAATGCTGGGATCCAAACTGATCGCTGGACACCTGGTCCCTCCTGGAGATTCAGGTAGTTCCAAATCATTGTGGTCATCTGTCAGAGACTGAGAGCTGACCGAACAGGAGCTCTGTTCCAGCATGGTGGGATGGTTGCCAGTGACCTCAGCATAGTGCTGTAGAAAAGAAAAGAGCAGAGATGAGGTGGGACACAGAACAAGAAAAAAAGACACACATACCACAGTTCTTGACTGACATCACAAACTGATCCTTTAGCTGGCTCAGACACTCAAGACGCTTTTAAATTATCAATTTAAAACACAGGCCTTTATTAAATATTTAAACAAAGATAAAACGTTACATACATCACCACAAATGATTAAGTCATGAAAACAAAGCTATTCATTATAACTAGAGGCTGTAAAGACCTAACATTTAAACCCATATGAGAGTAAAACAAATGTTTTTCATCATGATATTTTGCTTCATAGTAATTTGGCTATAGATATGATATTCTTGAAACCCCATCTACATAGTACTGATTTGCGCTTATACAACTGTACCCTTGTACCTGATTAGTCTACAGAATCTAATCAAACCTGAAGTTATTGAACAACCCGCTCTGACACCTCCACTGGACCTGCTTTCAGATCTCGATGCACATTTGTGTTTTGAACTGTTTTCTGTTCTACTGAAGCAATATATCTCCACTAAGATCATAAACAAAGATTATTTACTTATGTTTAATGTGAGGTTCAAACACAAATACCCTATCTAATATTAATTTAGTACTTAAACAGTCTGCTGATCAGTCAAGATATCAACTGGGTGGCAGCAAAGTTGTTTAAAAAAAGCCTCTGCGGCAAATTGCCAACAGCATTAACTCTCACTGTCCTCGGTCAATTTTAAATATCGGCAATCTTCTGAGCATCAGAACCAATTAGATGAGGAACACAGACCCTCAAAACAAATACTCATATAACAGTGCCAGAGCTGTGCTTAATGGTGCCATCAGGAAGAGGAGAGAGTCATTTAATCAACCTAACTACTCCTTTATGTGGTAGGAACAATGAGGACTGGTTTGCTTTTGCTGAGCTTAGCAAAAGGTGCACATAACACATTTCATTTCCAACCCTCAACACATTTGATTCAGTTTTCTATAAGTCATTCAAAAGTGTGTTTTCTTAGCTGGTCAATGAAAGATTTGTCGTTTTACAGCACCTCTGAGTGGAAAGGTCCTAAATAATTTAAGTGGTGAGGATACTGCCTAGTAAAAAGAAGATGCTACATAGTGTGAAGCTGATAAGTTGCCAGAATGAAGGTTATGATACTAAGCTGTCTTTTTACATAAAATATATCAGCAGCCTGCAGTGAGAGACATCCATTCATGGACTGTCAGTGAATAAATATACTGCTATGAATGACACTTATAATCAGAGACCCTCTGGAGTTAGTGATGACAACAATGGCATCACATACACAATGAACTCATACCTCCTTAACTTCCAAATGTCTACACCAACAGCTTTCTCTTTTTTTTTCATAAACAAACACAAATATTTTGAATAACTGTGCTCTGGTATGATTATAGTTTCTTGCTGTTTTTTTTTTATCTGGTGAACCATTGCTCCCAAACTCTGAGCTTGCAAGTTGAACACCTTCTTGATCTCTTAATGCTTGAGCCAGCCCACTACAGCGCAACCAATATTTATAAAGTGACCCCACATGAGTGGGCTGCAGAAAGGGGTCCCATGTGGGTTTGTCTGCAGGTTCCATGGTGGCCTTATCTGTGTTTACCCATATGGACTCTCAGTGGGATCCCACCCAATCTGGACCTTGCTTAGCCATGCCCATTCGTTACATTTGTATGGACCCCATATATTTGGCATGCATAGGCATCCCATTTGGGACCCATAATATTGACACCAAATAGGACCTGTGCCATTTGCCTATTTCAAGCCCAAATTTACTCTGCGTCAAGCCCTCCAAGTCACCAGCTTTAGAACACATATAACACAAAGAGCTGGTGAAAGAAACTGAATCAGTGAATTCAAGAAGGGCCCAAGTCCAGAGACTTTACTTTGGACTTGGGCCCTTCTTGAATTCACAGATTCAATTATTTCAAAAGACAGTTAAAGAAAGAAACTTGCTGCTGGACATACTGCATGTGCTGCATGAAAGCTTTTGAACTAAATTTACTCCATTTGAGGATCACACTGATTAGTGTACCTGATCAGAAATCAAATGACTGTAAATCAACTGTTGAAACCGATTTTTACAGCTTTACTTTAAAGACAAACAAGCAATCAGTGTTGTTTCTATTTTTTTTTTCTAATTAACCATGCCCTTAACATTTGACACCTTGAATTACGTGCAATACAGTAATGGCAACGCTGCAGCTCCAGAATCCATAGTAATGGGTCCAAAGGTTAATTGTCTTTAATTGTAAATGCTCAATGAAAATGTGTTAAGGTCCCAAAAGAGACAGAAAACATCACCAGCTTCCTCATCCCTACCACCACACTCCTTCTCAGCTTTACTGTACAAAAATGAGATTCATCTAGATAGAGCCAATGAAACACAGATATAATTATAAAGGTAGTTTGCCCATACGAATGACTTTTGTGAGGTTTATGTGGTTTCTGGTGAGAGGAGAGCTGCCTGAAAAGTAGCAGTAGTCTCACTGACTAGGTTATTAAATCCATTTGTAAATTATGTTTTCAAACTGTATGTAAAAGAGTGGAAGTACAATTAAATTATGTATGGGTTTTAAGTCTAGATAGATAGATCTGAACATAGTACTCTCAGACAGGGGTGTTTTATGATCCAAAAACAAAAAACACACATACAAGAGAACAAATTCAATGTGGTGCTTCATTCATTATCAATTAAAAAAAAAAAAAAAAGAAAAGAAAAACAAATAAAATGATAACTTATTTGTCAGACTTCAAAATGTAGACAAGTTTAATTTTTCAAATAATATGTTTAGTAAACGCTAGAAGGAAACACAGGCTTCTCCGAAAAGATAAAATGTAATAAATACTCAAACACCGATGAGACTTAAATGACAGTAAATCTTACAAATGCTAAATAACAAGAATTCTACTAAAGTTGCTCTAGTACAAGTAAAAAAATACGCTCTGCTATTTTGTGAATTGCTTTGACATGTTCATCTTTGCATAGAATACAATTAATGATCTCCCTTTGTGCTTTTTATATGTGTTTAATTAAAACTTACAATTCAAACAGAACTGAGCCACTTTATTATTGTGCTTATGAAAATTGACCTTCTGTTGGTTAGATGGACACCTTGACATAAGACAGACTGATGAAAATACTTTGAATTATCGTTTACATGCTATCCATTCTACTTAACTCACAATTAGGCCTGAAAACTTTAAAAAGTGTCCTCCTTCTGTAAAGGCTTAAGTGAAGAGGTTGCTATACCATTTCCAAGTGTTAGTAGCTCATTAGATTTGCTTAGTAGAAAGACATGATATGGTGGGGATGCCTACTGAAGGTGAAAAAGCCTACCTTCTTCTGTGTTTAAAGTTCACTGATTAACAATTATACGTCTTTTCAGTTGAAAGACCTTTAGATGTACTACGGGGAGAATCTTTTGACCTTTTAGACAGATCTTTATGCAAATTTTAAAATGACAGTCAGCTGTTGAAGCTGGCTTCATAGGCAGATTTCACGATATGCCAATTTGCTATTCAAAGCTGTCATAAAAGCAAAAAGAACAAGTGGAAAGATTACAGAAAAAAAGAAGTCATTCACTGGACAGCAAAAAAAATTATTACAGACACCAACATGGTACTTCTCATGCTTCTCAGCCGCTTTCATCCTTCACTCTGCTTTCTCCACATAATTATCAAAAACCATACAGGCCAGAGAGTTTTCTGTGGTTTATTCTCAATTTTTGTTGTTAGCTTTTAGGAGGCTGCTCGTTGATTCGCCTCAGTCACTTTGTGGGCTTTCACTCCCATTACCTGAAAGTGCTCATAAACATCTAATGCACTGTCTTGTGGTGGTTTCTCAGTCACTTAGGCTCAGATAAGATAATTAAAAAATAATAATAATAAAAGAGTCTGTTTATTTAAAACTGAATGACAGGATTTGGGGCACCAAATTGTTTTTCATGCTCTTCGCTAGATAGCCAGGTGTTTGAAAAAGTTGATAATGAGGAGTGAAGAAGAGGCTGAGGCAGGCGAGGTAGCTCTTCACACCTGCTGCCCCTAACAGCCTGCGCGACTGCCTAATTAACCATCATACTTCAGCACATCCTCTCCCTCAACTTGGATGTCAACCTGGTAAGTGGCCAAACATGTGTCAGGTGGTGTTATGTCACCTGAAGCTAATGGAAAATGTGTTTGAAGGAAAGTCAGGCGTGAAATTTCAGCCAGATGGAAATGACCATCTTTGTAAAGAAGGACAGGAGGTTCAGACAGAATGTTTGGAAACCTTCAGGACATCTCCAAAAAGGGACGTCAAGGAAAAAAACATTTCACTCAAGACTCCCTGAACACGTCCGTTGTGATACCCTACTTTCTCCACTATTTCAAAAATCATCCATTAAAATAACCTTCTCTGTGTTGGTTTGCTGCATCTCTTTGGCTGTGACTGCTTTTGTTTGAAATCAATTTAGTGATTTTGTGTGCTGTTGTCTTTTTTGGATTTTTTTTCTTGTGTAAACAGAGGTTTAAAGATCAGTTCAACTGAATTAATAGCTCAGTCAGCCAAGAGTAACTAACAGCAGCTCCACTAGCTTATGGCCATGCCGTGGGCTACATGGAAGTGTTAATTGATAAGAAATCACTGCATATTCCTATCTTGAGTTACATATAGTGCATTAGGTAGCACGTACCTCGAAATACTGAATTTACAGCTTTCAATAACACTTTCCAGTGCTTTTTAGTTAGTACAGTACCACAGTTCAAACTTTAATCCACCCACAGTCACATCCCTCCTTTTTTCTCATCTCGGTATCCTTCATCTCTATCTCTGTATTTTGAAACAGTTAAAAGTAATTAACGACTAATGTTTTTCCTAAAACTGTCTGTTTTTCTCAGATGCATCATCAAAGATTACGCAGCATAAATTTCCTTCAGATACTTTTGTTTGTTTTTGTTTCATTTTTAACTAAGCAACGCCTTTGCTTTATATCACTACCGTGATGTAATTCTGCAACAGCATCACCCCTATTTTCCTGCAGGGTTCATTAAATTTTCATACTGTCATTATGTAAGCTATGTGCCATAAACACTGAAAGGCCATGAGTCTGAATAGATCAAAGCATTTGACAGTAAACTCACAGGATAACTTTTTCTGAGGTTTTTTTTTTTCAGTCAAAATTCTTACATTTACCTTCATGGTGGATGAGAAAGCATGAGTAGACCTAATTATGAAAACTGGCTCAAGACACTTTAATCTTGTAAATGTATAATATTTGTGACTTTATTAAAGGTTACTTTTCTATTTTTCTGCTATTTTCTTTAATAATTAAAACATTTTCACTCCAGCCCACGTATCCTTACATTTGCCCACGTAAGATAGTGCATCAACAATAATCAACACTACTACCTGTACTTTAATTTAGTAATCGTGGTACTCTTGTTTCTTAAGCATTTGTCCAGTAACACAAAGCTGTTTTCTCTCAGGGGTCAAAGAGCAATTCTGAGTCTGATTCCATTTACTAAAACAAAGGCCACACATTTATGATCTAATCATTTGACCGAGAAGTGGTCTCATGGGGAAAGGCAGAAAAAGCAATGACTTTCCTGTAATACTTTTTAGTAATACTTTTTAGACATTACCATCCAATAGCTAAATTTATTTGAAAATGTAAACTGTAAAGGAATAAACACCCACATCCACACAAGGGAAACACATGCTTTGCATCCTTGCAGGAGATATCAGCACTTAAACCTGATTCTGCTCATGTTTTACCAACTTGTTAACATACTGAAACAGGGAAACAACACACTTGACTATGTCTACAGAAGTAAATGTGAGGCATAGACAGATTTGCCACCTCCATCACAGTTTCTCCAGCCACATTTGGGTAAAAAGAATGAAACCATCCAACCAGACAAATGTAACTGTGTGACCCAGTGACCCTGTCTCTAAGTTATAAGACTCTTTATAAGACTCTACAACACCAAGAATGCACAGTGCCCAAGGGACTCTCTCTGCTGTAAGCCCTCAACAACTTCTACACCTGTTTTGAAAGGCCTAACAGCACAACCTGCATCACACTCACCTTGCCACCAGCTGAAACATCCTTGAGTGTGACCATCGTGAACATGAGGAGAACCCTACAGACGATCTAGCCTAGAAAAAGCTTTAGGACCTGATAACATTCCCAGTTCTGTCTCAGTGTGAAAAACACCATGGAAATGATCATGGACTCCATGAAGGAAGTAAATAGCCCTTTGTGTCTCTCCTGCTGAGGGTACTCCATAGGGTAAAGGATCCATTGCTACAGTCGTGTCAGTCCCCATACAAACGGAGTGAGAGATTAGTCCACATTACTGGCAGTAGTCTGATTTGTTCTGGGTGGGACCTGGCTTTGCAGAACTTCTAGATGTAGCCAAAGGGCAGGGACAGTAGTTTAGTGGTATTTGAACTTTATCTCTACTACTGTGAATGATGTAGGTCCTGTTGGTGCCATTGCACAAGGATTTTCAGATCTCGCTGCAGCAGGTAAATGTGAAATGGCAGGGATGGGAATCAGCACCTCTCCATGTGAAATAATGGCTCTTAGTCAGAAAAGGGTTGAGGTCATGCTTCATTCTGCTGCCCAACTCATATTGTAGCCCTTCACATTTTACTTTCATTTTTCACTTCTCATTATATTTTGGTGCCCATGGTTTCCGTCTCATTTTAGGTCACATCATTTCTTGCCTTCCCACCGTGTGCGATCAACTGGCCCTGCATGATGTGCTCCACCTGTATCTAACTGTCTGTATTTAAGTACCACACTCTCTTTGTTGTATGCTTTGTTGTATGTACTTTCCTCTATTGTCCCACAGTTTTACAACTTTTTCCCGAGTGCTTGAATTCTATCGTAAAACCCTACAACATCAATGCTGCCTGTTTATTTAGTTTTTGCATTTGCCTTAGTGTTTTTCAGATCCATTTACCAGTTTTGACCATTTTACGCCTTTGTGACCATTAAATCCACTGACTTCCATCTTGATTTGTATCTTTGAGTCCTTTTTCTTGTGCCAACCTAACAGATGAATGCCATCTCTGGATTGTGAGTGATGTATGTCCTCTTTGAGCATTTCTGGATCTAGTTCACTAAGGAAAGAGTGGAGTGGGAAATCAATAAATGGATCAGAGTGTCATCATGCAGTAGCACAGACTCCTTACCGGTCCGTAGTGGTTAAGAAAGAGTTGAGCCAAAAGCCAAGATTTTCTGTTTACTGGCCTTTGTATGTTTCTACCTTTACCTATGGTCACAAACTGTGGGTATAGTGAATGAAAAAACAATATTGAGGACATGTGTAGCTGACATGAGTTTCCTCTGCAGAGTGACTGGAAAATAAGGTGAAAAGTTCAATCATCTGGGGGGGAGGACTAGGAGTAGAGTTGCTGCACCTCCACATCAAAAGGAGCCAGTTGAGGTGGTTCAAGCATATTGTTGCTTCCTGAATGTCACTCCAGGATGGATGGATGGATGGGTGGATGGATGGATGGATGGATGGATGGACAGTGTAGAATCTCTCCGGATAAGAAACAGTTAATTTCAGTTATGTCACAAGATGTTAAATCTTAGACATGAAAAAGTGTACTTTCTTTTTGACATGACAGGAAAGCATGCTGTTAGAGAGAAAGAGACTGCTTTTACTCACCATTAAATTTGCTGCTGCTCTACAGAAGTGCAGTTTTTAACTACATATTTCCACCAAGGCTAAGTAAAACATAAATAAATACCTATCCAACTCAGAACCAAAAGTTCATTTCTTAGTTAGGCACTGCTCTTCCTGTTTACTTACAAGCAAATCTGCCTATACCCTAGGAGCAGCCCACCTTCAAACAGGACATCAAGATGAAACAGACAAACCACATAGCCTCCATGGTGGAGATAATCATTTAAAATGTATAACTATATTTAAGGGGTTTTCATCAAGGACAATCCATCATTCTATGAATTATATGAGGACCAATCAATTACACACAAACACGCACATACACATTACTTTTGTGCACTTAGTTGTCTACGAGGACCACATACTATTAAGACTACTGACATTTAAATCGTTGCAAAAGGCATCCACAAGGCCACAGAGGAGCATCACATTTGAAATAGGAAACCATTCAAAGCAAAGCATGGAAGGTTAATCACCAAAAAGCATCTGGAAAAATCATTCCCATTCATTATTCACATCAAATGCCAAGCTCGGGATTTTCCCACAACACTAATGCTGCATTTGAATTCAGGAGCAAAATACAGAAACATTTTATTAACTGATCAAACTGAATCCTTTGTATCGCTGAGATTGCTCTTTTGTTATTTGGGTGACATAACATGTACAAGTGGTTGGAAACATAATATTTATCAAACTAACTGGTTTAAGCTGACCAGCTCTTAGACCAAAAGCAGTCTGCAGACAAGAGCCTTATACAGCTGTTTCATAACCTCTTTTTCATTTCTAGCTGTTATTTTGAAACCTAAGTGACTGCTTTTGTTTGTCCTGTAGGCACTGACTGATATTTTGGAGTTTTGTAGGACCTTGAGCTCTGCTCGTAATTTTCTTCAGTGTTCCAGTGAAATTCCTTACATTTCAAAAGGATATTTCCAATGACAACAACACTGATAAAAACAATGACACAGTGAGCAATAAAAACAAGAACTGAACCATCAATCACAGACGATAATCATGTGAGATTGTAGAAGATGTGAATCATCATCTTTTTCAGTGATTCATCACAGTGTTTGTATGACTGTAATTGTGGTTGTGGGTTACACTGTTCTCCTGAAGAATGAGTTCAAGGGGTTTAGTCTGGTTCAGTTTTCTGTTGAGCAGAGGAACTAATTTATACCTCATGAAAAGCAATTTACACCCCTGCCAAGGAGAGGGGTGTTATTTAGGCAGGCCAATCAGAGTACTCTACAAGAAAAGATGGATAAAATGGGAAATAAAGGCACTGGGGGTGGTAAGTAGAAAGTATTGGTATAATTAAATAATTAACAAGGCAGTCTAAAAAAGGAGAATTGATCCAAGCCACAGTCTATTTACTATTACTTGGTTTAAAAAAAAAAGAAAGTCAATTTCATTAATTCAAGCAAAGGCTGATCACCCTACATATTGGACTTCTTGGCAGAAATTGATAAACGACTACAATTTTAAAGCTGCAGTTCAGAAAGAAAGAGAGATGAAGGGATGAAGTCATCTGGCATCGCAGCGTTAGCCTCCAGCAGCTTGTCATCTAAAACACAAACACTGATTATTCAAACTGCCTCCTTCTTTACTGTCAAACTCCCATAACTTGGAAAAAATAGGTTGTCAGAGTTTTCTGACTGCTTAGTTTATATCAGCATAACACTAGATGTGGGTTTATTTTTCTATCCAGCGATAACAATTTCATTCATATTTATAAAGGGTTAACTGGTTTACTGAATTCCCAGGACAAATAAGGACATGTGGCACACAGCTAAGATGAAAGATGGGCAGAACAGGCAAATCATAATATTTTAAATTTGAAAAACTCGACAACTTGTCAAACACTTTTTTTTAACTCACTGCAGTCAATGTAGTCTCAATTTTCTTGTCTTTATGAATTCCTCTCTCCTTGGTGACGGCCTTTCCCTGAGAGCTGAAGCTTAGCTGGAGTGATTTCTTTTCCCATTTTACAACTGTTGTCATTATTGAATTATAACTGTATTCCAATGATAAATATTTAGAAGATAGAAGCTTCCTTTCAGATGAATTTAATACTGACACCTGTCCTGTCCTATAAGAAAAACTCTGAATATTAAAATTTGAGAAGATTGATTTTTTTAAAAATTGTTCTGGAGAATAAATCCATGCAGCATTGAAAAAGGAGTGGAGTTTCAAAGAAAACACATATGAATCACTTTCCAAAACAATGATATCAGGTAGAATGTTTGTTGAAACTACAGGCTTGGCAACCTTTATCTATTAACACAGAAAATAAAGAATGGTTCTGGGTGTTGTTTGACTTTAGTGCATTTTTCTGGCTGTCCATAAACACTAGACTATTTCTGGGAGAGAAACAAAAAAAAAAAAAAAAAGAAATGAAAAAGCTTTGCTTGTCTTATGGGCACCATAAAGACATAAAACTGCCGAAGATTTTCAACAACATTTTACAATATGAACGCCGGATTTCTTACCTACAAAGAAGGAACTCCTTTCCATGTCGTTCCCTTTTCCACAGAAGATGAAAATGTGGCAGCAGAAACGACCACGTCCGCCGTGCATTCCCCCCCCTGCCAGTCCACGGAGAGACGGAGCGAGGATGAGGAGCGGCTGGAGGGGAGGTGGAGGAGGGGGGGCTGTGGCAGGTTATTTGCTGGAGGGGATCGGAGGAATTGGAGCAGTTATCGCACTTTTTTTTTATTTACTGGAAAGACCCGCGGTGGTTTGCATTTAAAGCTTATATAGTCATAAATGAAAAATCCACCGTGAGAGATGATCGCGTTTGCTTTGTTGAATTCGGATAACAAGCAACGCAATGAAAAAAGAAAAAAAGATAAAAGATCACAGGTAACCTTGGCTACTTGTTGCCTTCTGCATGGGTTGACAAGCAGCCATAACCTGGAAACCCGAGTCTCCGTCTTCATAACGGGCTGCTGCACTGCGGTTTACATGTTTTATGACTCATCTGGGGAAAATGAGCCCTTGCCTAAACTATCAACATTTGATTTGAACTCCGCGCACATTTATTTCCATATAGGCTACAAACTGAAACTATTTAACTCTACCGATAATAGCAAAGATAAAATATTTTGAATTAATCATGAATCAATAGTATCTTTTTATTTATTGTTTACCTATTTGTTTACTTATTTTTATCACACTGTACAAGTCCTTAACTGTGATTTTTTTTTTTTTAAGTAAGTAATACACGCTCAGGCCACAAAGGGGCGATAAATGCAAATAAAATTTACTGATGAAGTTACTTCTGCTCAGTCTGCAATGAGAATAGAGTTAATAATGTATTAGAATAAAGTCTGCTTTGTTATGTCCCTGCATTAACTGTGCAGTCTTCCTTAATGGAATAAAAATGGGTCCACGTATCTTTTTATTTACTGCCACTTTGCTCTCCAAGCCTCCTTAGTGAACTAAGACTACATTGACTGCATACTTGTGCAAACAAGAGATCAGAAAATAGACATAAAGTAACAGCTTGCTTGATGTTAAGCGTGGCAGATGTCTCTTCTGTATAAACCCCTGCAACGTGTTATGAATGTGTTAGCAGTTACTCTTGTAGTATTATCTGGAATACTGAGTAACAGTGGAGCTGAGGGTTGTCAGAGCAGTGGTGATTTTTCTATTAAAAATTGAGAGTTGTACTGAAGTTGGCTAAATCATCTTGAGATATCTTGAGTATAATATTTGAGCACTTTTATGTTTCCATTAAAAAGGTTTATGCTCATATTATAATTTGGAAAATATGGAAAGAACAGTGATTCTTACATCTACTTTGACATCTTTTTTCATGCAATATGAATCCAATATATTCTTTGTGTTTTTGCTTATCAAGTTAATTTCTTTTTAAAATCTATTTACATTTTTACATTTCAGGCATGCAGCACATTCCAAAAAATGTTAGATTACCACTTTGTAATTTTAATTTTCCTCTGACAACCAAAGATAAAGCATTTCAGTTGCTAGTTTGTACCATTTTGGCTGGAATCACACCTTATAGTGAGCAACATTACAGGATTGTCATTGTTGCATTTTTAGTTTCAAAATTCTCATCACATTTTCTCGTGGAGGCAGGTCAGGACTACAGTTTGATGAGTCTACTCCCACCCTCTTGTTCCTCAGCCATGCCTTAAATTTGTTTAAAGAATGTATTTTTTCATTGTCTTGTTGACAAACATAAAAATATACATTCTGGAAAATATGCTGTCTTCAGAGTAGAATTTGTTACTCAGAAGAGCTAAGTGTACTTTTCCACATTCATTCTGGCAACACAGATCTGTAAGTAGGGGAACTGATACAACCCCAGATCATCACAGACTTGATCCTGATTATAGTCTGAATCTTTTTTCATATTTGATCTGAAAAACACATTTCTTAAAAAATTTAATGAATGAAATAATAGAATATTTAAAAAATTATATATTATGGAACACTAATTCTTCTGAGCACAGTACACATTTCCCCTGTATGATGCACCATGTCAAATGCCTCTAAGACCAAAGACGTCTGTGCTTCCTCTGGACATACTTAACATGAGGTTTCTACTTTGCACAGGTTTAATCAGTGGCATTTATGAATTTAGATCTATATTGTAGTGTTTTCCTTAATTAATCCCTTGCTCTTGTGGTCACATCAGACACTGATCAATGATAGTTCTTGATGCAGAGAGATCATGGATGACCCTTATTTTATTAAAATCATTATTACAATCAGCTGCTGACAGTCTCCACAACAAACTAATAAAAGATATATGTAACATCTTGCTGTAAATATTGACAGACATAAGCTTCCCTCAAAAAGTGGAGCCTTTCCTTTCTTGATAATTGCCCGAGTGTCTTTTTGCTCAGGTGAACAGCCAGGTGTCCCTGCTCCTCCACTACATCCAATCTTTCTCCCAGGATGGGCATAGTGTGTGACTTCGTGTTGATCAAATAGTGATCTCATCTGCATTTAGAAACTTTTTCTGAACCGTTTTTTATACATTCATCTTTAACAATATGTTTGAATGTTATTTACTTATGCCATTGTTTTTGTTTGTTTTGTTTTGTTTTTTGTTATGTTTTTCTGTTTTTTGCGCCTGCTTGCATTGATTGTACGTGTGGGGGGAAGAGGTGTGGTCTCTATGTATGACAGTATGACCACTTACAGCGTGACGTACTTCAACTCTCGCGATACTTCGATCTTACTTGCCTACCGTCCTGGATACTCCAGTTTCACTGTTGAGAAATATCAACATAGTAACCCGGGAAAGGCGACCTCAGAAGCGTTTGTTAATATTTCTTTAAAAAATATGTGTATATTGTTATGAATCTGGACATATGTCTACTATAATAAAGCTGGAACAATGGCTACGTGTCCCTGAAAAAAAGTTGGTTATTTAGTTGGTAGAACTACTGGCTAACATTGGTTCGCTAACATTAGCCAGCTAATGCTGTCGTTAGCAAACAGACATCTGATCGAAACTGAAGAAGTCCAAAGAAGTTAGGAATTTCTCATTATGAGGACATCAGCGTGACAGTGGACATCTAGAAACCGAATCATTTCCCGAAAGGTATGTGAAATGTGTCCGAAAAGAGTTGCTATGCCAAGTTTACGATTTTCCTGCCAGCTAACACTACTATTGATGTTGACTCTAACGAGTATGCGGCTACGACTATTTCCTGGACCGAAGTCATTTTGAAATGAGTCTTACTTAAATCAGCGGAAGTTTGCAAAGTTATTTTATTAAACGTATATCGATTGTGTTAGAGAGCCAGAGAGGTGTGTCAACGTTAAAAATAATCTTTAGACAAGAGAGAGAATCTTTGATAGTTAATTTACATTGAAACAGTTAAGTGTTGTGTGACTAGAAGGCTACTACCAGCTGTGTGCCTAACTACGAGAGTAAACGAGACCAGGACCCAATGTTTTAATGTGTATTTGTGTGGATTTAAATTACTTTCTAGGTGGCTTTGTTAAACTTCATCATACTCAAATAACAACTTTAATTTTGAATTAACTGATAACATTTAGTTTGTAATGTACTTAACGTTTTATTAATTTGTTTCTCGGTAACGTAGAAGTTGCATTGAATTTTAGAGAAACAAGTCATGTGATGTTAAGGACATTGTCCGATTGACTGTCTGTCATTATAATCGCGATACCATATTGATATAACGTAATAAAAACACAAATTACAGTTCATACAGTCTATGTGAAGTCAAACTACCAGCTGTTTCTTCCTCATAGACTAAAGTGCTGTACAACTGGCTTTATCACAGCAGTGACGTTATTTTACAACAATGTCTCCTGGATGGTTGTTCTTGTTATTTAGTACCTGCACACACGTAGCACCACCCAGCCTACTCTGTTTAAACAGCGCCAGATAAAGTAAAATTAGTAAAGAAGACGTCGTGGTGCATCTTGGACTCTAGGTTCTGTTGGTGATGGAGGTATCCACATCCACCCGCACTCGCTTTGGAAAAGTCATATGTTTTTGTCACTTAATGGAGGCTACATAAAGCATTTATTTTACATTATAAGGTACTGATGGGTTAGCCTTCCGTTACAGAAGGGTTTAATTTGAATATTATGCCTGCCCACTTTGAATAATACCTTTTTGAATTGTTTGGGTTCACTTTTATAGAGGGCCAATTCTGTCAAAAACTTGTTTATTCACATTTGACATTAATTGAATGGCGTTTTTGAGAAGTGGTGATACACTGTTCTTAAAATGTAACAGATATTGAATTTGCTTCATAAAGAACAGTGGTGTGGAGGGTGTATGGGGTGCAAAAGCACTCACCTTACTTCAATAATCCAAATCTTAAACAAAATACTTACCGTCTTGGTGAATTTACACTTTTTACTCGCAGTTTATTTTAGCTGCTATTAGTTTTTTTATAGACCTTTTGAATTTAGTTTCCCTCTTAAACACTTTGAATTTGTTTTAAAAAGAAAAGAAAAAATGGACCCTGCCCACATCGTTTTTATTCTCCTCCTCTTTCCTTTCACCCTCAGTGTTGTGCCGCTTGGTCAGTATGAGTAAGAAGTAAAACTTCTTTTATGCCACAAGGTACTTTGAAGAGAAAAATAAAATAAAATTTAAAGTCAGAATGAACTAAATGGGTCAGATGTTGTCATGGACCTGTGTTTAAAAATGATCTGAAGGCAGAATTATTAAAGTGCAGATTCACCAGTGGAGTCACAATCTGATGACGCCAGTAACTTAGTTCAGCATGACATGTGAACCCAGTTTTACAAGTGTTTGAAGTAAACATCATTTTGCTGATGGATGACATGCATTGTTCCTCAGGGGAATATTGTGTAGTAGAACCTGTTTTAAATGTCTAGGTGACATTTAAGCTGCTGGCATGTTCAGTGTACAAGTTACACAAAGAGTTGACTAGGCTGTATCCAGTAACTTTCACTGTTACAGTGTCAGGCTCAGCATTAATTGAATCAAGCTCAGCATTCATTTTCAAAGCTTGCTTTTCTCAGACATTATTGCATTCTTGTTGCCTATATTTCTTTGTTTTGGTCTTCTAGTAGCACTTTGATTGTGCAAACCTAATTAATATTATGAAACTATAATCTTTTTTATAGCTTTGTATGTTCCTGATTATTTACAGTGTGCATCATTTTCCATGTTCATAATTGGTTTTTTCTCTTTTCCTTTTTCTTTTTTTCTTTGTCTAATCTTGGCTATAGGTGAATGGGAGAGATGAAGAGCAGCAGGAGGAGTGAAGCATCTCTTAAAAGATCCAATCAACTGCTTCGTGATCAAAGTATTGCCACAGGTTAGCAGAAAATTGCACCATAATGTTTTACGTTTTTTCTCAAAGTACCCTTAGAAATTTGCTTTGAACTCAAATCTAAATCTGTCCCGCAGTTGTTTACTAAGTAAGAAGATCCCTCTTGTATTCGAATTTCATTTGTGCATTTTCATTCCCTTTTTTCTTCTCAGACCTGACGACTGCATGGAAAACTTTGTCTCAGTCCAAAGCTGCTGTAAGTGCTACTTACATCATTTTCTGCAGTTTGGCATCTTTTGTTGCCTTTTTTAGTAAATCGTTGCCAGTTCATAGTTTCATTGGAGGACATTCTCTGAGCTCTGAAAAGTATTTGTAGAGAGTCTGACACATTCCTTTTTTGTAGCTGCGGCATATAGAAAACCGTTTAGAGGCCACACCTGGAACAGGGGTTCTTCTGGGTTCCATCACCGACTCCCCCAAGACGAAACCTTCCAGAACGGATCACACCAGGGGTGAGTTACTTGAAAATGCTGAGCCTGTTGTTAATTGTTAATTTGTCTTAAACTTTCGAATCATCCTATATGATTGACTAATAAGATGTAGAGAAAGAACAACCAAAAGGCTTAAAACTACAAACTAAAACGCCATTGACCATGCTCAGGGCAACAATGCTAACAAAGTCTGAGAGGCTAGAAATAAAAGAAAAATAGCCTCTGTTGTCTATCAATCGTTTCATCTGTTTGTCACCATTTTCTGCCTCACACACAAATCCCTCCCCTTTTAAGTACACACCAGATCAATCCATAATCATGCATAGGTGGAAAACTCCTTGTCTTTTAGAGAAACTCTGAGTTGTTTTTTTTTTTTTTTTTAGCAATCTCAAGGGTCTCTTTGTTTTATTTATGTATTTGTCTGTTTGTTTGTTTTGTTTTTTTAAAGAACAGAAATAAAATAAATGTAACTTTTTAGACAACTTGTTGTTACTCCAAATGAGATAACTTGCATCCTTCTTCTTAAAACAGAGAGAGGCAGACCTTGTAAATGTGCATAATGAAATGGTCAAGTAAATGTGATAGCTGAGTAGCCGGTCTGTTCAGCATTATGACAGCTCACAAAGATATGAGTCAGAGAGCAAAATTAAGGCATTCTGTTGCATAAGTTGAAATATAATAAAAATGAATTTCATTTGCATGAAAGGATTGTGATGGAAATACTGGAACATATACATTTAGATGACCATGTCTTCATACAACTATGTTATATTGATTTCTCATTACATGTCCTTTTTTATTTTTCACATACTTTTAATACTATGTTTCTTGTTGTTGCTTGTTGTAATTGTATGCGAGTTTTGAAATTCATTTTGTATACAATCTTACTTGTCATTAAACCCCTTTCTGATTCTCTTGGGAAATCCCCAAAGGCCCATGGGATTATAATGCTACTTTTTTCTATTATTACCTTATCTAGATGGACAACAAATTGATGATGTTGGAAGATCTTCAAAACCCAGTGGTGGAAGTCACCAGAGCCCAACAAAGAGCAGCTCACGCAGCCCTTTGAGAAATGCTACGCATGACAGCAATGTACGGAAAAATAGCAGCGTGGAGTTCAAGGAACCGTTAGCCTCATACAGGTAAACACAGTTCAGTTCAGTCATGGTAACCGAAAGGATAGTCCTGTTTGTTGTTCTGCTGAAAGCTAACTCTGTGACGTAGGAGTCATGTTTATTTGCACAAGGAGTTGGACTGCACAGTATGTTGGAAATGTATTGTTATTGAAATATCAGCATGCACAATAGTAGTGCACAATATTCAGATAGCTTTTTTGATTATTTATACCTTAGAAAACTAAGTTTTTATAATAATCAATTGTTTGCTCATTCAGGAAGTTAAGATTTGCAATAACTTAAATCGGTAATTCTCAAACTGTGGGGAGGGCACAGCAACTTGATAGGAAAGGCACGTTGCCACTTTTGTGTATGTCTTTTTTCTGTTGGTAAAATCTAACGGGTGGAACTAATGTTTGGATGTTGAACAGCTCTGACTGACTTTGTGTTAAACAAAACAAACTGTGCTTCCATGGAGATTAGACAGACAGAGAGAGAGAGAGAGAGTTTAAGCATACTATCCACTGATGAAAGGTGAAAATGTTGCTTCTTATCTCCACTTTCTACCTACGTGAGATAAACTTTTCTGCTGCTCATTGGCTGAAAAAAGAGTACAAATCTAAGATGAACATTGAACATGGAAAAAAAAAGTAAAATGACAAATGGCATCTTAATTCCCTTCAGTTCTTTTTTCTGCCTAAAGAAGATATTGGTTTGTAGATAATGTCTCTATGTCTTGAGCATCTTAAATGAGTTGCCTTTCTATTATTATTATTATTATTATTGTTATTATTATTATTATTATTGCACCTTGAAAATGATGAGTTAAGATAATTGGGTTAATTATCTGATTTAGGAAAGCAGACTGATGGAGAAATGTAATTTATTGTTGTTCCTTTAACAACATGCAATTTCTCTTTGCCATTTTTTTTTGGTAAAGCAGTCCAATAAAGTAATCTAGTGACTGTCTCAAAAACAGTTTGACAAAGAAAATGTTTTTAAATGATGCAACAAATTGAGCAAAAATGTGTGTGTGTGTGGGGGGGGGCACGACACGACGACCCCCACCCTCCAATTCATAGGCCAGAAAATTGAGTGTAAATCTTGATCCTCTTCTTGATCCCTTATAATCTGGTTTGTATACAGAGAGGCCACGCCTCCACCACATCCCTTCTCTCAGCCGGACGCCTACAATCTGCAGTCAGTGCCCGGGTCGTCATACCTATCCTCCACATCTCACTCGGATCCTCTCCCTAGCCTGCTGGTCTACCAGAGAGATACCAGGGACAGACAGATAAACGGCACCCTGGATAGCATACAATCCTCTGCTGTGGAGAGCACTACAGTGCGTTACCTCAATGACCAGCCAGTTCTGGATGTTCTGAAGACGGAGGAAAAAACTCTCAAAGCACAACTTATGGACACCCCAGAGTCTAGCCCATTCATAGCTCCCATTCCAGGGTCTTCTTCACGTCAAGGGGAGAGTACTCCTTCCACAAGCCCTGGCTCAGCTTCCCAGCGACTGGAGAACTTAAAGCGACATCAGCCTGATGGCAAGCTTGAGAAGCTCAAGGAGCGCATTCGAAGACAGAGAAAACACCTAGAAGAAGCTGCAGAGAGAGAGAGGCTGCAGAGTCATCTGGAGAAGCCTGTAGTAGCACACACTAGCAATTCTGGTTCAAGAAGCATGCCTGCAGCCATAATACGGAAAATAGCAGCTGCACCGCCAGCACCCATATACAAAGGTATTTTAATTGAAGAATGTTTCATATTTTACATTTTCACACCTGTTTTGACCTTGGTTAAAATGATCTTTGTAAGAATAGATCATTGTTTTAAGAATGTGAATTTTGACTGTGTTTCTGGAAATTTGATCCTGCAGCTCACACATTTCTCCTTTTAATCCTAGGTTTCAACAATACTGAAACAAAAATCCAGACTCCCGATGGGAAAGTCTGGAAGGAAGAGGAATTTCATAACTTCAGCAGAGAAATCTACAGAGACCTGTCCCGTCAGTTTGCTGGTAAAAACGGAACACACATTTTATCTGTTTTTTTTTTTTTAAACCTTTATTATGTTTACTGTGCTGATTTGACAAGCAATTTTATCAGCGTTTGTAACAGAAGTGACTCACAGGTGTAGTTGTACAGGTCTGGGTTTTCTTATGTTCCTGAACTTGAACCAAGGCCATTCATTATGTCTGAATTGCATAGAGTTAAGATACATATGATGTCCCTCGTTTGCAGCGAATGCAGTTGGAAAATTCATTTGAGTGGGCTGCTAAAACAAATCTGAAATGTGGAACGTAGTTAGATTCATCATTTAAAAGTTTGCATGTGCAGTACATTCTTAAACTATTTTCCAAGTATTACATTTAGTATTGTGTTAAGAGATCACATTAGTGTTAATACGTTGGAAATCTTCGAAAAAGAATTTGTATTTAAAAATCATTTGGAAAAGAAAAGAAATAGTTCCTAATTTTTCAGGTTTTATGGATTTGAATTGGGGCTTCCTAAAACAGTTGATACTCAAATAGGGGGTCTTTTTCCATGACTGTACAGCAGTCTGTGCTGATTCTGCTGGTTATTTTCTTCATTTTCCCCTCTGTAATTAAGAGAGCAACAGGCATCAACAGCGGAGGGAACAGAGAGAAGAGAGGTCCAAAGAGAGGAGGCCATCGAAGCCAGTTAGGAAGGTTCATAAGGTTGCCACTGTCTCTGACGCGAACTCAAAACCAGGTATTGTAATTTCTAGTGCATGAACCAATGATCCTGAGCATCAATATCTCAGGCTTCCTGTCAAGAATCTAATACCTGTCCAGTGTGTGAAATGCAGGTGGTACAGTTGCTGGTGACATTTTTAAGGATACTATGTCATCACAGACCCAGATAAGAGAATTCTGTGGCTTATCAATTTTTATGTCCACCCTACTTCACACAATGCTTCCTTTGCTGAGCCCAAAAGCAGGTAGCACAAAACTGTATGGCAGCTCTCCAAAGAGGCTCAAAATAAACCAGTTAAGCACACAGAAAAGGGGATAATACAGTAACAAAAAAAGATTTGTCAACTTTAACCGAGAGGTTAAGGTGTATGATTCACCTCCACATTCTATTTGGACTCAAATGTTTTTGTTTTTGTCAGAAAAAAAGTTAAGGCTAAATCTGAAAATTTTGAAAGTTGACAATAAAAATATCTCTCATTTTGGATCAAGTTGTTTTTTTTCTTAGTGTTTCTTCTGATGACTTTGGCGTTACTGCTCAAGTGTGAATGGTCTGTTTCATTTTGGTGTAGTGCTATAAATAGCCCTCTGTGGCCAGGTTCACTTTGCTGATCTGCTGAGCTTAAACAGCTGCTTGGATTGTTGACATACACTTTCATTTCTAGGAACTGCTCTTTGCTGTTGCTGACTTAATGACACATGCTGTAAAGATTATTTAAAACAGAGACATTTTTGTGTTGATTTGTTTTATTTGGCAGATAGATACCAAAGGCAGAGAAAACAGAGTAAAATAATACAATTATATGCACGATAATAAATGAGACAAATGAAGAAAATAGTTTTTTCTTTGAAAAATGGAGTTAAATGGAAAACTGATAATATAAAATATGCTTTGTGAAATTATGGAGCACCCACTGTCCTGCAGTGAGGCACGTTAACTTGAAAATTTCACATAAAGCCACTTTGGGCTGCAGGATTTTTTTCGCCAGTTATTAATTTTAGTTAAGAGGCTGTTAAATGTTTTTGATAAAACTATTCTCCCAGAAAAATATTCATCTATTTTAATGACTGTAGTGTATATTGACATAGATTATTGCACATATGATTAAGCCTTATTATTGGCAGCTTCTAAAATGGAAACTTTCTTTTTTTCCTTTTTTTTTTTTTTTTTTTTAATTTGTTGCAGCAATTAGCCCAGCGTCATGGCGAGAGGGCCAGAAGCTGGTAAACATGGTGCTTGGTCCAGTTTCTAAGCTTCCTAGAGAGGAGCACCGTCCTCATTCATCTGACAGACAGGGTCGAACAGGTGAGCCTCAAGATGCTGAACTTTTATCCCCTTTTGCATACCGCCATACCATGGTACACTTGACGATCTCTGGCACAGTGGTTGAAAAACACTGCCTAAGGTCACTATAGACATAAGTTGAAAACAACTGCTGCATTAGGACGTCTGAACACTTAACTAGTAAAATAATCACTAAAAGTTACAATTTTATTGTCTGTGGTGGCTGTCCATGCAGTTTTGGGTCTCTCAGGCTGAGCAAAGTTCTGGCTTTTCTCCACTGAGTATTGCATTTTCTTTCAGTAAAAATACAAAAAGAGAAGCAAAAGAGAGGTGAGTGATTTGAGTTAAGTTGATTTAATTTTACCAAAATATAGAGATCTGCGATCTATTTTGTGGGATCTATTTCAAGTTTGACTGTGGGTTTTCAGTTTTTATTAAGCTTTTCTTGCTACACCCTGTGGTTTTTCTCGGATGACACAATAGCCCTTTAAAGCAACAGAAATTATCAACATGTGTTGACAGGACTGAAAAATAACATTCAAAAGGGATGGTGGACTTAAGCATCTCCGTTAGCACTGTCTTTGGTATTCCAAAAAAAAACAAACCATTTTTTGCATTAATTAGTTAAAAAAGTGATATTGTATGGAACATTTATCCTCTGAAGTTCAACAGACGAGAAACATTATTGGATATGTTCTGTATGTGTTGTAATTTTCAGAGGTAACTAGATATTTAATAACATCAAATAGTCTCAGACTGTAACTGCACACTCAAAGCTAAATCCCTTCACACTCTTCCTCTTTTTGCTTTCGTCTGCCCCGGGCACGATTGACTGGAAGGAATAGAGATTGACTGGCTTTTCCGGTTGGGTGCACAGTAAGACACGGCTTAAATTCCAGAGGCTGCCTTGAGTGCATGCTACATGTACCATGGATGATGGCAGCAAAGAGCAGGGGAATGAAATGAAGGTCACTACAGGCATGTTCTAAAAACTATCTGGATTAGATGCTGCATGGAAATCTTTAGGTTAGCCCAGATTAGAGTTGCCACAGAAAATCCTCCCCCTCAGCCTCATTTATTATATCTTGTCTGGGTCTTTGCTTTAATTTCTCTTGAATTTTTTTTTCTTCCCTCTGCTCAGCCTTATTTTTCTTGTATTTGGGTCTCAATAATTGTCACAAACATTGTAGCAGTCCACCACTTACTGAGCACAAAAGTCATACTATTAAGTAAAGCAGCAGTAAATGGCAAGATAAAAGTGTTTGCATTTGCAGTTTACAGACTCACATTGTTATTATGAGTGACTAACAACATTACGGAAAAATGTCCTGCACTGTGGGCTTGGTTTTTATGTTCATTTAAGCTATTTAAAGGCGTGTGATGAGGTGACTACAAAAAACAACATACCATTTGTAATCAGACAGGAACAAGTATTTTAGAGATCATAGCATAAGGAATAAACAGATTACGAACCATTATTCTGTTTATATTTTCTACTTTTAAAGAGTAAGTTTGGTATTAAATTTGAATGGGTCATCACAGTTTGAACTTTTTGCACAAAGGGAACTTATTTCTTTCTCTCATAAGTACAGAAAGCTATTTCATCTGTACGCTCTGCGTGTGTGTGTGTTTGTATTTCCATTATGAACCTGATTACTAGTGACATCCTCCTTTAACTTTCTGCTTTTCTTGAAATGCTCAGCAGTTTCCCGTCGCCGGCCACAGCCACATGTCGAGTCAAACAGAGACTCTCGCCCAAAAAGCACAGAGAGGCCTGGAAGTGGATTTCAAAAGCAACCCACAAGCCACCCCACAACCACAAATATGTCTCCAGTTCAGGAAAGTATGGGAGTAAGCCCGAACCTGCTGCCAGCAGATATCCAGGGGATACTTGATGACCTTCAACTGGATTGCAAACCTGTTGAGAAGGAAGAGAGGGCCCGTAAAAGCTCCCGAGGTGGCAGTGGTAGTAGAAGAGGGAGAGGGAGCTCAGGGTCACGTACAAGGACGCCCGTCTCTGCTTGGGGACCTACTGTGGCAGTAAATGGCAGCGCAAGAGTTAGTCGTAGTGCCAGCCCCAGTACACGCCAATCAGATGGCACCAGCGTGGCTGACAAGGGGCACAAGAAGCGACACTATGATGCAGATTCAGTCCGGCAGTACATTGCGCGACAGCAAGAGGAGAGAAAGAGGCGTCAAGCAGAAGAAAAGAGGGCAATGAAAGAGGAAGCAGAGAGGAGAAACCAGAGACTGCAGGAGCTCTACAGGAAGCAAAGAGAAGTTGCTAAAACGGTGGCCCTTTCCACAGAAATCCCTGTGGCCCCGGTACAAAAGCGACTCCAAGAAACCTATAACAAACTGCTGCTTGTAGAGGAAACACAGGAACAGCATGCTGCACCTTCCCATGAGATGGTATTTTTAATCTGCATATTACTTATACACAAATGCTATTTTTGAGTTGAATGATTTATTAAAAAAAAAGGTAAATATTGACACCACCACCCTTTGTCCAGAAAAACACGAGTTGTTGTATTCTATTGCAGATGCCAATGTACCTGCCATCAGGAGAGTCAGACAAAGAGAACAAGAGACTAGAGGCCCCACAAAGCCCCTCAAGTAGTGACAAGTCCTTGAATGATCAGCCTCCACCATTGTCGAGGTAATCTATCAATATTATGACAAATGAAACTCTGCAAGAAAACACATTATTCTGTCTTTTCATGTTGATGTTTTTCATGATCTTTGGGTGATAACTCAAAATCATGAAAGTGCTTCATTTAGAGAGAACATACAGAGAAAAAGCTTCAGGGCTGTATGTAAACATTTTTTGTGTTTGTAGTGCTACAGAGATTGAATGTCGTGTAGCACAAGAGAAAAAAACTAACTTGTAGCACATGTAGATCAAAACTTAAATGAGAGGACAAGAGGTGTGTGTGTATCAACCCCCTGACATATGAGTCTCACCAACCAATCAAAAACGAGCCAAGTCTAGGTATGTGGAAGAAGGGGAAGTGTAACGTGACTGCAGTCTTCAGAGAAATGGCCATTGTTTAACCCAAAAACATGGTTGAAACAGTAGTTCCAAAGAAAAGAGGAACTTCTGTTGTATGGAAGTATGTAAGATTTAATCAAAAGTGATGTTCTGCATAAAGTGTTGCTGTGCAAAATATGTCGCAATCCAGATGTAATGACGAGAAGCAACCACAAGCCATTACCAACATTTAAGGAAGTACCACAGGTCACGTGAAACTACATACTGTGTTTCTGTTAATCAGTGAAACAGATGAGAGTTTCTGTGTCTTTGTAACATTAAAACCATATGAAAAATCATCATGGTGGAACAGGAATATGAGCAGTTCAATTACCCACTTGGGTAAAGACATACTATTTGTCAGCAGTGACTAATTTAGGTTTGAAAATCTTATTAGCGCTTTTGATAGAACTCTTGCATGTATTCTGGTCAAGTTAGTTTTTCATAATTTTATACAGAATGTATGGAAAAAGTTAAGGTGGAATTCTCTGTGACAACTTTGTGTTTAAGTCAGACACCTGAGTCATGACTGTACACCACCTTAACGATGTTGAAAAATCACTCCCTACAAACATCTTACACGAGTCAATGTAGTAATGCTCCAGTATCTTGGAAATCTAATGTGGACTGAATTTAAAAATTGAGCTTTTTATCTTAAATTGATTCATTGTCAATTATATATTTTCTCTCAAAATTATGCAGCCCTACTACGACTTTTATGTACTTTAGTTGGATGCTATTGAGCTGAGCTGACTGTCTCTTGCTGCTCTGCTGCAATGAGAGTAAAGTCATTTTTTATTACAGACCTATTTTCCTATATGCAACATGTATGTTGCAATATAAAGTCCTGTACTTGTTTTGATATGTTTGGTCGTTAATGGACATATATAAATTAGAATACATGTGATTTAATCACAATTTAACACCTGTTTTAGATTTTTTTTTGGTTCACAATATAACTCCATCTTACTTTGTTCAACTAACTGTTGCAGGAATGACCTGGATGTGGGAGTTGTTCCTTTGTTTCAACCAGACCATCTGCATGCGGGTCTTCAACCAGAGGCTCGCCCCGGTAGCAGTTTTCATGCACCTCCTCCCGAACATCTCTTCTCTCGGTTATTTAGGCTGGAGGCAGCAGCAGCCGCTAGTAATGTCAATTACACCTCACAAGCAATTAGAGCTCCTTCCAATATGTCGGAGTCTAAAATGTCCCGGATTGAGGCTCTGAAAGCCAAAGCTGCATCACTCTCCAGCCGTATTGAGAGTGAGGCACGGAAGCTTGCTGGACAGGGAATCAACTATGGTGCAACAACGTCTATGGATTTTGATGTTAGAGGCTCTGATCTTGAGGCTCAGTGTGTGACAGAACCAGCTGCTCATGCCTCAGAACATAATGGCGTGTCTCTGAGGAATCAGAGGAGTGCAGGTCACAGTTTATACAATGGCACAGCTTTTCCAGGAATTGACAGTCTACATGACTTTAGAGAAAATGAAGAAAAGACGCAAACCAATTTCACCAGTCCACATGTAATTTCTGCCAATGTACAAGGTCCTACTTTTAACAATTGCACTCAGAAGAGGAGAATGGAAAGTGACTTGAAAATGGAAGCAAGAACAGATGAAGTAGCATTAACGACAAAAAGTAATAAGGAGAATCAGGCAAATCTCCATGACTCAAGTGCTGGTTCCATTAGTGAGGGTCCTCTTTTAAGTGAAGGGAGTTTTTCTGAGGATGAAGCAGGCCCTCCTCGCCGTACAGGCAATCCTATACCAAGATCAGGTTGCACAAAGACAGCGGAAAATACTACAAGTCAAATAAAGGATCATCAACGGCTGTTAGAGTTTCAGAGGGAAGCAGCAAAGTACTCACCCCTCAGCCCAACCTTTTCACAGTTGGACAGTAGCAAAGCACACTGGGAAGAACTAAACAAAGGGAGTCCTCTAAGTGTAATCAACATTTTCACCAAAAATCTCCATGGCCATGTTAAAGGTAAGCTTACACATGTATTTGTCTTTTCCAATCCCACTTCAGCAGTTATTAATCCCCCTAAAAACTCCACCTGTATTCCTCAAAATAGTATATTTCTAGGTTTTTGCTACAGAAAAAAACTTCTCATAGCTTATAAATGACTTGGTTAGGCCAATATAAATTTTCATAATTCAATAAAAGGGAAGTATAAATATACAAATTTGGCCTCACCCACATACCAGCCCACTAGCAGATGACCCAGCTCAGCTCTGTTTCTATTGACTCTTTTATTTTGTGTAATAGTTAGCTTAACTGTTGGGATACTTTACCTGAACACATTTGAACAAGAGTATGCTGTCACAGAGTGGACGTAAGACAATGACAATTCATTCATATTTTACTGCTTTCAACAGTATTAAAAAGGAAAAAAGCAAATTAATTAGCTCAGTTACAGCTGTGCTTGCAAGTTCAGTTTAACAAAGCAGCTGTCTTAGAAATGAAGACTGTAAACCCATCTCCACCATATTTATTTTAGTTGGAAATTTTCAGTGTCTCTAAGTAAACTGAATCAACTTGTGTTTAGTTTAACAACTATGGGTGGTAAATGATGAAAGTTTACAGATTTCATGCCGTTGTAACCATAAATGGAACGTGAAGCATTTACTAATTAGGTAATAGTCTTAAGATTCAAAACAGAAATCTTAAATTGCTTTTAATATTCATCTGACAGTAAAGCATTTTGTTCTTGGTAAACTGCAAAGAAAAATATAATTTATTAGCTCCAGCAAATATTTCTCATGTGAAAACCAGAATAATTATGTAACAAACTGACAAAATGTCTTTTCTTTCTCCCATTCCTCCTTCAGCGAGTGAAAGAAATCCAGAGAGGAATTCTCCCTCTGGCCATTCTTTGAATTCTGGAAATGGTTATGGAGTTGCAGGAGTATATGAAGATGACTTTGTTTCATCACACAGCAGTAAAACCAGTGACCATTTAAAGAGAGCCTCCAGCTCACCCAGGTAAAACTAAAAATACATCTTTAACATGACCACTGGGTGGCATAAATGTCACACAAATCTGAAGGCTTTTTCAGTAGAGTATTTGTAAATATCCTTCTAGGCTTTTAACACAAACACTACTCAAGTAGTAACTAAATATACCATGTCTCTAGGTTTGCTTTTATTTATAAATACACACACACACATACACACACACACACACACACACACACACACACACATATATATATATATATATAGTGTGTGTGTATGTATGTATGTGTGTGTGTGTGTATGCTTGAGAGCTTGAATTTGTGTAAAAGCAAGTTGTACGTAATTTAGCATTACTTGACTTTGTATAATTATGTACGTAAATATACAAGTATTATTTAGAATACATGATGTATTGTTATTTGCTTTGGTTGGTAATAAGTATTACAACTTTTATTTTGAAAAAAATTTTGATCCTACTTATGCACATCATTTCTTTCTCCCCTTTAATGTTACCATGAACAGTCATGTTAAAGAGCTGATGAGGAGGTCTTCACATGAAGACAATACTGGAAGCATTAATTCCCATCATTCATCTTTCCCTTCATTTAGTCAGTCACATCTTTCCTCTCCTTCAACATCTGGCTCCTCACCTCATTCCAGACATTACACCAGGAAAAGAGGTGAGACCAGTTGTTTTTTCATTACTTTGAATTGGCTTTGCATTTGAATGTGTGTTAAAGTAGCAAGTTTAAACATTTTTATAAATGAGTCAATTAAATTAAAGCTGTGTCTAAGGTCATATGTTGTACGGTTGAAGTTCCAAATCCTGATGTTTTAAAAGTGTTCCCTATGTCTGCAGGTACACCATCAGACCAAAGTGATGCCACTCTTGTTGAAGAACAGAGGAGCTCTTGCTCGCCCCCTTCTGAAGTGCGATCCTCTGACTCCAGAAAGAGAGGTTCAGACAAAAGATTCGAGGTCAAAAGTGTGCACTCGCACGACAACCTAAGGGAAATTATAGGGCACCCTTCCCAAAGGTAATGATCGAACCAAATCGAACCAAATAAAGAACTAAACCATGTGATTTCTATAAGCATTTTTGTAATTGAAAAGGATGCTCAAAAGTATCAGAAGGTGAATTCATTTATAATAAGTCCAGCTCCTTTTGTTATTTTTATTTTTTTCTGTAGTTCTCAGTAACATTCATCTCAACATGTATGTTGATTGTCTCGTGCTATTGGCTAACATATTTCTGTTTTATCTATAATATGGAAAAAAAACTATAACACGGGCAAAAAAAAGTTTCTTTTGGCAACACCTTTAGTTCTATTTCTTTAGTTTTGGATGCTTATCTTATTTATTATAATGTTGTTGATGACTGAGATATTTTCAACTTGTGTTGTGGATTTTGTCATTTAGCTGCCAGTCCAAACAGTCATGTGGTGTGCTGTTCTATTGTAGGCCTGAGTGTTTAAGCAGCTGTGCTGCTAGTGCCAAGCAGCAAGCTGCAGTTTGACCTAAGAGCAGAAAACACTGTGTCTTTTGTTTTAGGGGCCTAGTGGGTAGTTTTTTTTTTCGGGTCAGTCGGCTTCAGCTCAGTTTGGGAATTCTGCCAGGGGAAGTGAAACTTTTTTTTTTTTCTTTCCCCCTCTCATCCTCCTTTAATGTTACTACAAAATAGTGACATTTGAGCTTTCTGCTGGTATTCTGAAACCCAGGTGGCAGATTTGGATTCTATGGTAACTGTGTGTACTTAATCAGTAAAGGTATTATATCCTGACAGGATTCTGTCTTCCTTCTTCCAATAGTAGAAGTTGGAAGTTACTTTTGTGGAGAAATAGAAATGGTCTGAAAATTGTTGAACTGTTGTTGATGGAATTACTACTGGTCATTGGCCTTTGACAAAATCTATCCATATCAAACTTCTGCTTATAACATCTTTATGTGTATTTGCTTTGATGTTATTGAGGCATATAGAAAATAATGATACAGTTGGTGAGTGCATAGGTAACATTTGGTTATAACGGGACAGAACAGTGTATAGTATTTTGATTCCTTTATAAACCATTCTTAGTGTCCCAGCATCTCTGAAAAACACTGCAGCTATTCATAATCTGGATGCCTTGCGGTAGAGTTGCACTGCTTTATTAAGCGCCAAGCTTTATTGAACAAGGCCACCCCTCTTTGTTTATTGTTTGGCCAACCTAATCCTCTGTTTAAAAGAGTGCCAACCAAATCTGTAGACCATGCTGTAATTCATTCTTTAAACTTTAGTGTAATGCATGCTTTTTCATGCTTTTTAATTTTATACCAGTTACATCTGCAATTTGTATAGTATCAGTTGCTAGTGTTTTTACATTTTTATTCCCTTCCACATTATGTCTCAAAACATTGTAATGAGTTGAAAATACCTAGAAGAGTATTTTAACTGCACCATAACTACCAGGCTCATTGGCATCATAACAAAAGAGCCTAGTAGTTGCAAGTACAACCACTTCATTAGAGATTATGTGTTATAGTTTTAATTGATGTAGTAACTGGGATTTCATTACTCTATTTTTTTCAGGCCCAGAATGCATTCTCCGTCCTGCTCTCCAAGCTCTGGTTCTCCGGCAAGAACAGACTCTCTCAGTGAGCCTGTGAGAAACTCGCCTCTGAGTGCAAATAACCCAAACCCAGGCACCTCAGCTCATGGTGGTAGGGCAGACACGAGGTCCACAGGTAAATAAATTCTACTTGGATGTTTTTGTAATTTATTTCCCTCCCCATGTGATAAATGTCTATCACCTTTTATTATATTTATTTGTCTTAGGCGAACTACAGTATTCGCCTGCAGTCCTACAGCAACGTATGATAGCAGAGCTTCAATACTTTGAGTCAATTCAGGAGTCACTGAAGCAGCTGGGGGATGTAGAGAGACTAATGGGTGTGTCTATGGCACAACAGGAGAGTGCTTCATTGGCTCAAATGCTCAAGGTAAAGTAAAACATTTTTCTCTTAGAAGTAATAATGATGTAATGATGCTATATTGGATTAACATTTTTACGTATTAGAAGTGTGGTTGGGGCTAAACATTTAAAACAATCTACAATTTGATGTTGATGATGTGCTTTGGCATTTAGTGGAAAATTTGGAATTTTTAAAAACTATTTTTAGTGTTGTGTGTGTGTGTGTGTGTGTGTGTATGTGAGTTATGCCTGTGTTATATGTGTTACAGCTGATCCCTGTGGTATTTAAATTATTAATTTTCCAAGTGGAAATGGAATGTGTTTGTTTGCATATTGAGTGGGAAGGTCTGA
>JAOWBL010018321.1:0-35241 GCA_028564865.1 Zenarchopterus dispar
TCACAACCACCATCGCAGAAAATGTAAGTTTCGTTAAATCTGGTTTAGTTCACTGAATTAACGCAAGTTGATATCTCCTTATGTCCAAAAAAACCCCTCTCGACTTATGAGCGGGTCAAGGCAAAAAACTTGATTTTGAACCCCAAAAAACCCCTCTCGACTTATGACCGGGTCGACCTGTGAGCGAGTATATACGGTCGATATCAGCTTGTGAGGGGGACCGTTGGTACAACAGACATTCAGTGAAAAATCAATTCAAGCTCTTCTCAGGCAAGAAACCCAACTCATACTGTAACCAGGAAGTACTGAGAGCCAAGACGCCGGGTCTCATGCAGGAACTTCAGTCTCAACACATGGAAGACAAACTTTCCACATGCACAGGCACTTGTTACAGAGCCTCAAAGCTTCCAGAAAAACCAAATGAAGACAGTAAAAGAATGTCACTGATGAGGAGATGTGATGGTTGGTGGGTGAAAAGTTACCCTAGAGGTAGGAGAAATTAGAAATTCGAAGACGTCTTTGCCAGAGAAATCCCTCTCAGACAGATGTGATGTACAGCTATGTGCCAAAGTCTTGAGCTGGGAAACGCAGTCTTGCAATGGGGCTTTGAGATGCAGCATGCGCCGTGCTCTTCGTGGGTTAGGGCACAAATTGCATCCACGAGAGGTACCAGTTGCTAGGCAACCACAAACCTTTCCCAGAAGTGGTTAGCAGATGTTAACTGGTTTTTCTGAGTTGCAGACTTGGACACGCACTGTATCTTTCTTCCTATCTAACCAAGTGCTTTTAGATGTTGGCTATTGATGATGAGGAGGAGACCATCTGCGACAAAGAAGACCAGGATCCATAATAGCCAAAAACAAAGAGTGGAGTTGGCAGAGTTTAGGCTGGCCCAGGAGTTAGACACTGAGTGTTTTCGGGTGTACTTCCGGGTGAGTCAGAAGCTGACTGACAGTCTGTCCAGAAGATAACCAACTGATCACTCAAAGTGGAGAATCACTCAAAAAGAACATTGTACTGTGAAAACGGAAAAAAAAAAAAATTCAACACATTTAAATACACCTGTTAAGACCAAGTTGCTGGAGATTTGTTTTTATTCCAAAACTATCCTCATTTTTTTTTATTGCTGATTAAAACAGAACATTGCCAAATTTAACTTCTCCTCCACTCTGGTTTTGGTCTGTCACACGATCCATCATTAGCCATGTCAACGTGTCACCTGCTTACGTTGATTACTCTTATCTCCCCGCACAGGTAGCGGGGGGTAAGTTGCTTTTACAGCGCCGTCTAAGATTGACTTTTGTTTAGTTTTCTCTTTAGCAGCGGCGCCTTGGTGTCGCTGTGGTTCTCTGCTAGTTCGTTGATGTGTGACACAGGCAGGTATTGAACCAGAACCGCAGCTGGAACTTTCTTTGTGTGGTTTTTGCTGATAATAGGCAGGCTGCTGCAGTTAGACAATGCTTCATAAACATAAGAAATCTTCCTGCAAATGAAATTGACCGATTTTAAAGCGAACAAAAAGTCCTTTGTTCTTTGAGTGCAGGGATGGCACACATGGCCTTGGACTCCACTTTTATTTGGACTCGAGCCCAAGATTGTGGGTTTTCTCTGTACGGGTGACATATATCTGACTACAACCCCCCACAAGGGGAGAAAAATGCAAAGAAAACAGAAGGCAAAATAAAACTCACATTAACGCAGTTTAACCATAACTGTCTGTACCCGTACTTCAAAATGTTCATTATTTTTGTTTTTTAATTTTTTTCTTGCAGATTGGTGCAAGCACTGAGTGTAAACAAGTTTTTCGGCAGCCACAAAGTGGCTCCCAGTAGTTTTCTGGAGAGCTCAGAAGAAACTTTGAGAAATGCATAGTCAGAGAAATGAAGAAATATAGCAACAACTGCTAAATCTTCCAGAACAATAGAAACAACTTCAGACCATCTATGCACTTAAAACACAACTCAGCAAATACTTCACTTTCTCTAGGAATGCCACTTTGCCCTGCACATCCTATTGACCATGTACCAAAAATATTTGAAGATACAGTGGAGCTAGATGTGAACGTGCACCACTGAGTCTTGTGAGTGGTATACTATTTCACCAACACTAAGTCAGGTGGGTGTGTGTAACGTTCCACGGCAAACAACGCTGAACTGCCATAGTCATTCTAGACAGGAGGGGAGGGATTTTCATACATCTGAACACATTTCTCATTTCAGATATTGTGAATAATATTTTGATATGTCGTAATGTAATGAAACATTATAAGTCATCTAAACATCTGGCCACATAAACAGGAATTGGACCAGGAGTTCTGCTTGTGTAGGACCACTTGTACTTAGCTGGTAACTAATTTGGCTGAGTGGTACCTGCCTGAAACTGAACATGAGTTACAGTTTGACATAAAAAAAGAGTCTTTACATCTTACATAGAATGAAATAAAATTGTGCATGTTTAAATACACGTCTCCTTCTATAAAAACAGACAAAAAAGGAGACCTGTGCTAAAAGATGCCTGTATCTGTTTCATCCAAACATCCAGGAAAAGAGTTGCTTTTTTTTTTTTCTTTGAAAACACACCGAATGAGGTCAACCTCAGCTTACCCTGAGCTTCAGGTTAAAACATGGCTGCAGATGCTGATGGGGGTTAACACCAAGTCAAGCTCTAAACAACAGCAAAGCCAATGATTCTGCAGCTGGTATAACATTTGTTAGTTTACATAAAACTGATGATACACACGACATGACAGAAAAATTGTGACTAATTGACTAATCAAGAAAATAATTAATATCATAATTCGCCACAGCCCTGCTTATCTTGTATTGTTCAAGTGCAAACCATCGAACCTGTCTGTTTTATCAAAAATGTGTGTTTCAAAAACAAAGAGCTTTGCACATTGTCAGAAACACACATCAGAAGGAATCTAGAATTGTTTCAGTGAGCTGTAAGGCTGCCGACTAATTTGTCCATTTCTGTAGAGTAGACTCCAAGTAAGTAATGTCCTTTAGTGCACTCTTTTTCTACAGATTTATTTAGATGTCCAGACTTTTGTGCTGGAATTTATATCAAATTAAATCAAATCAAACTTTATTTATATAGCACTTTCCATGCAATAAAATGTAGCGCAAAGTCCCATATGTATATGTGTATGTGTGTGTGTATATATATATATATATATATGTGTATATATAAATATATATATATGTATATGTATATATATGTATGTATGTATGTATGTATATATATATGTATATATATATATATATATATATATATATGTGTGTGTGTGTGTGTGTGTGTGTGTGTGTGTATGTCTATGTATATATATGTATGTGTATATGTGTGTCTGCACATTTAAAAACTATAATATAAGGTCTTTGTAGGACCCTAAACCAGATTGGATCTCAGATTTGGACTTTTTGGACTTTTTCCCCTTAAATATTCAGGTATAAGTGGGTTTTTCAAAGCACAATATGCCTTATTTTTTTCTAACTTTCATTTTTTACCTTATTTCATTCCTTATCAGTTTCAGTTACATTCAGAGAAATATATGATTACTTTTGGTAAGGGGTGTCTGGCTCTCACAGCCTTCCATCCCTGCTGTCAGAGATAACCAGAATAAAAAAACAAAAAGAAAAAACTCTCCTGTCACAACTGTGCAAGAGATAACCTGGAAAACAGGCACCGGGTTAAACTCTCAACCTCAGCTAAGCTGCCAACTGTGTAAGTGGACCTTTACATTTGTCTAATTTTGTAACTTACATTAGATCACATTTTACAGCAAATTAATGCAGAAAATCGGTTAAACCAAAATGGTCTACATTCTTTTTCTTCCCACTACATTCAAAATATCAAGTATCAAACCCCCCACCCCAAAAAAGAAAACCAACTGACTTTTTACATATTAATTTACAACTTACAGTTAGTCATTCTTGCAAAAGCATTTTAGTTGTTTTTTGTACATCAGAAACAACAATTAAGCTTCATGATAGATCTGATGTGAAGTGCTAAGTCAGCATATTAAAAGAGGAGCATGTCAGATGCCAAAGGGGGCAGGGATATAAGCCTTAAGGATAGAATTTAAATAAGTGAGGGCCGACCCAGAAGTCACTTTGTAAACAAGCATCGGTGACATGAACTTTAGTTGACAGCCAAGGGTCTTCATTAAGCTAAGGGTCTTCATTAAGCTAAGGGTCTTCATTAAGCTAAGGGTCTTCATTAAGCCATGGGACTTCCTTAAGCGTTGGGACTTCCATCTGTAGGGTTTTAACCATGCATACCAGAACGCCCACAAGAAGAGAACTGCAGCGATCAAAGGAAGAAATAAACATGGCCTGAACCAAGAGTGGTGTGGCACATTGACACAGGTACGTCCTGATTTATCTTGTGTTAAATAACACAAAGTGGTAAGATTGAGACACGGATGCCAGGTCGCCATACCACATGGTCATAGAAGGACTGGTTGTCAATCATGACACCCAGGACTTTTGAAATATTTAATTTGGCCCTTCAAAACACCAAGCGTAACCATGATCTCTGAGCTTGATGCCCCTCTAACATCTGTGGTTCTGTGTTCTTCATACTTTCATTATTCTTCTGCACTTTAATGAAGCAGCCCAAGCGAAGGGAATTTTGACATGTAGGAAAGATGTTTTTTGGTGATGGAGGAAGGACTATGAGCTAGTTAGTTATCAGATACAGAGTTAAATTGTATGCATTTAAGTAGAGCAGGACCAGCTTTTGCTCACTTTACATCACGGAGCCCTGATTTCAGACCTGCTCTAAAAATCCTAAACACAAAAATGGATAAAATGCTGTTCAACGCTCTAAATACCCAACTGAGTCCAACATGGTTCTTGTTCTTTTCACGTGTTTTTATAAATTATCTAACGCTTTTCTACTGTTCTTGGGTCACTCTGCCTTCTTTATGTCTTATTCTGTCAATGATCCATAAACTTGAGCCAGGTTTTAATTGGGGATACTTTACCCTTGAACAGATATCACGCTGATCCAGTTCTGGATGAAAGCTGGGCCTTCACAAGAATCACTGTCAGCTGCTTTTGATTCTCATCCATTAAAGGACTTTCACAATGGTTTTGACAGCAGCCGTTTACTCACAGCGGTCATTCCACATCGACACAAAAAAAAACAATGAAACTGCTGCTCCCGTTTGGATATGCACACAGACTGAAGACAGGTGGCACAGCGCTGCATTCGTTTGGGATTTCAGACTGCTTGCCAGCATGGCAGAATCCTTCTGATTCATCTGTTACTACGCGACAGAGGCGTTACAGAAATGTGACTCTGTTCCACTTCAGGGTCACACACAGAGGGGGGGAATATTGATGAAAATGTCCAGCCTCGTGAAGCTCTGTGTGGAAGGAACTGTTGTTTAGTTTGTGACTTAAAATGATTCTACTGTCCCTTCTTTGTGTCGTACAGCCTCTTCAGTTCCATTCAATTTTATATTTATAGCATTTATTAAAAGACAAATCGTCTCCAGGTGCTTCTCAGAAACCCAGAGCACGACCCCTGAGCGATCATTAAAAGAAACAATGGCAACTACTTCCTTTTTTAGTGCTCTTTGATTTTTTTTTCCATTTTAATAATGTGTAATTTCCTTGCGAAGTTGTCTGACTGGTTGATGTTAATGTGCTCAAGAAAAACTGTAAATACGGTATTACTATGTTTTGAGTCATTGCTGCAGTATTGTCTGTTGTGATAATTAATCACGACAATGACAAATGATATTAAAAGGTGATGGAGCTTTCCCCAAGCTCTTATCATATCTCATTTGTTTCATCTTAAATCATGCCAGTCAGGTTAATTAATTTTACTCACCTAAAAAAAGCACAGTAGCGCATTATCTGAAATTTTGCGGTTTTTCCACATTAACTCATTAGGCACTCTTATCTTTTCTCTCACCATCCACAGTACTCTTTGTCTGTGTGCCATACACACATTTTGGATTGAGAGCAGGATGTGGAAAAAGCTTTTTTGAATGAAGATGCACGTTTGGTAACACGTTGGGTTGATGGAGCAGTCAAAATGCAACCAAAAGCTAATTGTTAATACAAGTTCCCTTATTACATTTAAACACGTATTTGACTTGAAGGAATATACTATCATCATGGGAAGCAAGAAAATACATTCACATATTTTACCATCCATCCAACTCAGATTTCCAGCAATATCATGGTTGCAGTATCGCTGTTCTAATGCAATTTTCTATCTGCTTTAGTCTGTGGTTCAATCCCAACCTGCCGTCTCCAGAATCACTTGTAATTATATTTCAGATAAGATTAATCCAACTTTAAACAGTACAGCAAATGTTCTGGTGATTTCAAATTTTAATTAGTTTCATTTTCGGGCAAGCTGGACATTTAAAACACCTAGGGCTTACAGTCAACGGAAGGGATCATTTATATTCGATTATGGAACAATCATCTACTTCAAGTGTCTGTTTCTTCACAAGAAAACTTGTGCTTCATTTTTTCATCATTTTTTTTAAAACTCACCTTTGAACAATATTTCCTTCCACCCTCTGTGGTTCTCCGCTCTTCAAGTGGCTCCCACCTTCCCTCCCATCTCACATTCAAACATCCGTGTCATCTCATCTCGTACCTATGTTTTTATACTGGCACAGCAGAAGATTTTTGAAAGTCTTTTTGAACGTGGCATTGCACAGTGCATAGCAGGCCGGGTTGATTGTAGAGTTGACATAACACAGCCAGTAGCCAATTGCCCACACGGTGTCCGGTACACAGGACTGACAGAAGGTTGATATCAGCACCATGACGTTGTAAGGTGTCCATGTAATGATGAAAGCCAGGAGAATTGCAAATATAGTCTTGGTGACCTATAAAAAATGGTTAGAAAGAAGAAAACAAAAGAGGGGTCTTTAACAATTCTTAAACTGTTGTGATCAGTGGACCCTTGGGTTTTGAGTTTTCAATACCTGCAGTAATGAGCAGCAGGTCACCAGTGCTGGTTTTCTATGGCATCCCACATTCGTGCCTTTTTATCAGATGTTCACTTACAGTAGCTGCTTGTTGTTGGAATTATATTTCATTTAGAAGGAAATGGTGTTTATAGGCATAAAACTAAAAGTTCTTTCTATATATTTGATGTGCTGCTTGCATACATGCTTGGTGTGACTAAGAATGGCTGAATGTTCTGTAATGTCTGTCACTGGTTGTTGTTAGAAGGATAAGTATGAAGGCCATACCAGACCATAATAAGTAAAAAATGGAATAAATACATTTATATTTCCTCTGACAAAATGGTACACCTTTAGAGTGTATATCTCATCCAACCTTAACACTCTTTGGTGTCTCACCTTTATTGTACTAAAACTGATTTACCTGTTGTGTAACAGACGGGCAGTTTTGGTATATTTTGGGAAATTTTGGAACCCAAATGTGTCATTTAGATTCTTCAAACAGAAAACCACAGAAGTTTTTTTGGATATATTATACATGCCATTCAGTGTACTCGTTGCTTTTGGATATAACTGTTTTGGGTTTGTTTGTATCTGTGTACCTGTGTATTGCGTCATACTTTGCATGTTTAAGAATGGCTTGAATAATGTTTGTCTCATCTGTGCTCATTAAGAACAGGTTTAAGGACACTGAAACCAGAGATTTACCTTGCCTTTATAAATTGTCAGGCCAATTCATTAAATTCCTACTACTGAATAATTCACCCCTTAAACTGAGCAAACCTATAAAAACATATCATCTTGTCATTCATCTTGTCTGTTATGTAGCCATTTTCACCAGATGATGTTTCAGTGGATTGACATACTTTCTTTTCTCTGGCAGCCATCTGTCTTTTCCTCTTTACTTGGCTCCTAGCAATGCTTGCAAACTTCCTGGCCACGGTCCGTGGACGGCTGATGGGGATGGAATGTCTCTCAGCTCCTTCTACAGGCGGGACAATCTCTATAGCTGTTATACATTCATCTCCAGCTTGCTTCGTTACAATCTTTATCTTGGACCATCTGGAGGAGGGATTTATCTTGGGCGCGTCAGAGTTGGTTGTGGTTGTGACGACAGGACTCGGATTTGTTGCGACCTGTGTTGAAACCAAAAGAGTTTTGTTAGGAACATACATTGGAAGTTTGGTTAGTTTTACACCACTATTTACACTTAAACATTGAAAGCAGCCACCACATTATACTAAGGCATTTTGAACACCTCAGAGTGAAATACAGAGATTCAAGGGTGTAGCATTAGCGTGGATAGTGGGGACGTGTCCCCACCAATATCTAGAGATTATTAAATTGTCCCTCCCACAGATGTTGACTCCACCCTTTATAAAAATAAAACTAAAACTAAATGCAGTGTCAATGTGATTTTTAATACAAAGGGTTAAATCACATTCTCCACTACCCCACTCCCACTACTGTAATGTGTCATATATCAGTGCAAAGCTGTGCTTCTCACATCAATGGTGTAAATGGTCCAAGAGTTGTGGCATTTCAAAGAACATGTGTCATTTTCTGTTTCTGACAGCATTTAAGTGAAACTACTATGAATTATTAAAACCACAGAAAATGTCCAGCACACTTGCATTTCTGCTTGACTGCTGAAGGAGAAAAAAAATTCCATCCATCTTCTTCCACTTATCTGTGGTCAGGTCATGGGGGCAGTAGTCTAAGCAGGGAGACCCAGACTTCCTTCTCCCCAGTCACTTTGTCCAGCTCATCTGGGGGATCCTAAGGTGTTCCCAGGCCAGCTGAGAGACATAGTCCCTCCAACGTGTCCTGGGTCTTCCCCCGGGGCCTCCTCCCATCTGGTTCCTCTCGATGCAGAGGAGCAGCAGGTCTACTCTGAGCCCCTCCCGGATGACTGGGCTTCTCACCCTATCTCTAAGGGAGAGCCCAGACACCCTACGGAGGAAAGTCATTACGGCCGCTTGTATCCATGATCTTGTTCTTTCTGTCACTACCCACAGCTCGTGACCATAGGTGAGGGTAGGAACCTAGACTGACTGGTAAATCATTAATAATCGTTACTCATTAATTCTTCTTCTTCTTCTTCTTCTAATTCTTCTTCTAATTCTTCTTCTAATTCTAATTACTTAAAAGAAAGAATACAGGCTTTTTGTTCTGTGTACTGCTAGATGTTTTTGTTTATCTGTAAGTTCATACCTCAAAAACTAAAACCAACCAATTTCTCAAAACTATTTCAACTAAAACTGATGCATTTCTTAAACTAACTCAAACTAAACTTAAATAATCAAACAAACTGGAAAACAAAATAAAAATAAAAAGTGTTAAAAAATTCAAACTTCTGGAGGAGATTGAATAAAGAATTGTACAAAGAAGTGGAACAATTGCTTGCAGCAGAATCTTGCATGTCTTCTATCGTGGTGGACAGAACAGTCCTATCAGCCGTCTGTTGGAGTAGCAGCATCAGAGCCAGGGACTTAAGTCACTGAACAAACTGATTAAGACCCCGTTCCGAGGACTGTTCTGGAGCCCCTAGAGCTAACTGGGCAAAGAAGGATAATGGATAACACCGAGCATCTTCCACAAGACAGTAATTCAATAACAGCGTCTTCAGTCAGAAGCGTCTATAAATCAGCCACAACGCAGACCCCGACAGGAGATCCTTCCTGCCTACAGCCCGAGCCATCCATACTGACTGAAGAATTAAAAGCGTGTGAAGCATGTTTTTAACTGAATTACAAACATGACAGGTCTGGCGACACCCCCACCCCTGCACACTGGCTTCTACTTATTTTCTTTTCACTCTCATCTTCCACACTTCCTTCCTCAATCTCTGACATGATGTGACACTATTGCAGTGACAGCCGATTCTTCGTTATGTAGATTATTACATCACATGATTCACACCAAACGGTACCACATGCCTGCTCTCCAGTGGATGAATATAAAGAGTGTGTTCTCTTAAACTCAGGATGATCCACAAATAAAACCAACTGTCTTTGATTCCCCTCAATGTTTAAATAATGAAATACATTCATAAATGGTAGACATTATGACTCGGCCTCTCTTTCCTAAAGTGTTGACACCGTGGAGCACGGCAGCCCACATATTGATTTATCACCTGTTTTAGACCGGATGCAACCCTGCAAGCTCAGGGAGAACCCACAAACCCACCACTGAATGATCTCACCTGGAGCTGAAGTGGGACCCTTCCCACTGTGAGGCAACAGCACCAACCACTCAGCCACCGCAATTTTTAAATGTGTGAATAAATAAATGGAAAGATTCATTTATCTTCTCTGCCAAATCCTTTTATTTATTTATCAACATTATAGTTATTTATAACCATTCTAAAGTCCCATCTTCTCCAGATAAGACCAGTTTGCTTTGGTTAATAATTTGTAAAAGAAAACAGATTTATTATTTACTCGTTTTCCGTCTGACTTCATTTTTTCGGTTCTTATGACTTCTTTCAACAAGATGTTTATTATATACTTCCATTTATGCTGGGTAGGTTAATCTAAATATCATTAATATCAATCCCAACATTAACGCCAGTATTAATTTGACAGTGTGTGTGGAGATCCATACTTAGGTTTCCGTTTCTCTCCTCTGTGCACAGCTGGGATCTATTCACAGAGGCGACCTGGCTGTCTAAATGCCGCTGCTTTTGTGCCGCTGCTTTCATGTCACTCCTGTCACTGCGGAGCATAAAAACACTTTGCCACACGCCACCCTTCCTCATGTGTTTCAGTGTCATACAGTCATGAGACTCCGCGGCGCCAGGCAAACAAGAGAGGAAGCAGGTTCAGTGAGGGGAAAGGAGCGACACGCGGCTGTACTTTCAGGCTACAAATGAAATAATATCATATTTATGTTTATATGAAAAATCATGAAAGAATAAAACGCGAGCTACAGAAATGGAGAGAGGAGGAGAGAAATGTCCACCCTCTGACCTCATCAGATCCAAACACAACAGTCACTGAGGTCTTTCAGCCTGGTACAGAACATCAGGGTAGATAACAGTCGTGAAAGGAATCTTTTAGTCATTAGTTTCATTTTCATTCTGCACCTGCTCATTTCTTACTTTACTCAACTTAAAAAGTAGAAATCAAGCTAAGACCTTGACATTATACATTTATCCCATCAAACCATGTTCTTTAAATGAACCATTTGACAGAAATATACTGAATATAAAATAACTCAGATTTAATGACGTGGAATTAGTCTTTTGCTAACTGTGAAAGGGATACTGTATAGTTATTACACTCAAACTATAAGTTGATGTGCTTCAGGCTCACAATTTTATTGTTTTGCTGATTTGATTAAATTTGATTTGATTTCAAGTGAACTTTATTTGAAGATAAAATTCCAGATGTTTGGAGTAGATATTGTTCTGTTGCTTTTCTATTGTTTCTGCACAAAACCTTTATTATTAGCATTAAATATTATCAATTTACCCGTAAACTTTACCCAAATTCTGTCTGGGGTTTTAACTAATTAATAATCAAAAGGAAAAAAATCACAAAACTCTAAAAGGACATAAAAAGCCCTTCAGATTTAGCAATCTGGTGATGCATTCAACTTAATTGAAAGTATTGGTATTGTATCTGTGATACTGGCCCTGTTTTGATACTATATCTACTTGCTATCAGATTGATATCAAATTTTGCACAACACTTACTTCCACAGCTCTAACACAGCCACCGTGCCCCTCAATGCCATGGGCATTCCCAAGCCCCAAATACTGCACAAATTTTGGACACATACCTCAGAGGCCGTCTCGTTCTTGGCCTTTGGTTCAGTAGGAGGAATAAATGCTGTGGATGAATCATTGGAACTCTCTTTTTCCTCCTACATGAAAAAGATGGATACTGTTCAGTACAAACCACATTGAATATTTTCCCCATCACAGAATTAACAATTCAAATGCAAATTGCTGGAAAAGTTTAGGAATTACAGTTCTGTAGGACTCTTTTGCAAGGGCATGAAGTAATAGGACAAATTAAATTTAAAAAGTTGTGTTGTATTCATTTAATATCTTCTGAATAATTTAGGAGGTAAAAACTCTGAAGTTGATTCTTTGTATTTGCATTTGGAATCATCTGTTTACAATTCAAAATGTGTAGTCAGAGGAACCCAAGTGCAAGCGATCGAGATGGTCCTCTGCAATAAATGTTAGGTCATCACTGCAAATGAGAATATTGTTGTCAACTAATTCACCTGGTTAAATAAACCTGAAGTAAAAAATCATAAATAAGATTGCTTTTCAGACATCAGGCAGTTTTCACTGGGAAGAGATGTTGATTTGTAATCCCTGGAAACTGATGATTCTACATCTGTAACGCATCAACCTTTTCTTTTATTAGGATGTGAATGCCCTCAAATCAAAGCTTAGACTTCAAACTTTAATCTCATATTTAACATACAACTTTAACAATTTTGTTGAAATTGCTAAAACTACTGAAATTCATTGGGAAAAGTAGACATCCTAGTTAACTGGGACCTCATGTACAAAAAGCGGAGCGCACGCCATTTTTCACACTCAAGGTCGGATGTTCAAAAAGTGAAACGAACATGAAAAATTGTGTCCTTCATGACCGTATCAAGGTTGGTGTGAGTACATTTCTCAGGTTTTGTCTGTTGACAACACTCGGTGGTGATGCAGAGAAGTTCAAATATGAGGAAATGTGACAACAATATGTAAATATCATGGCAGTTCCCAAATCACCACATAAGTTACACACAGTTATATTACAAAAATCTCATATGAACCACATATAAAGGTATGCAAAAAACAATGTAACCCTCAAATAACAATGGCAGTCTTGGCTCTGTTAGAGGACATTGCTAATGGCAAGATCAAGAGGGAACAAGTGTGCAGGGTGAATGATGACTGGCTGTTCACCCAATTCAGATTTCCAAGAGCCATCCTCTTGGAACTCTGTGCTGATTTAGAGAGATGTAGGAGGAGGAACCATGCACTACCTGTTCCCCTACAAGTGCTGATCACACTTGGTTTCCTGGCAACCGGACCCTTCCAGAGGGATCAGTCAGTGTGCACTGAGCTGTGCTACGCCAGCTGTGTGGGATGGGATCATCGGCATGTCCGCCAGGTACCTCAAGTTCCCAAAGTATGCAATTGACCACGCAAACATCAAAACACAATTTGAAGCGATTTCTGGTTTTCCAAATGTAATCGGAGTGATCGACTGAAAACACACTGCAATAAAGGTAACATCTGCGCATAAATTTGCATACACAAACTGGAAGAATTTGTATTTCATCAACATGCAAACTGTATGTAATGCAAAAATGCGCCTAACGAATGTTGTGGGACGGTGGCCTGGATGGACCCACAACTCGTACACCTTCAGGAACAGCAGGGTGGAGATAAGGCTCCAACCTGGTAGGGTACAGAATGGGTGGCGTCTTGATAAGCAATGTGCTGAAAACTTTACAGTTCATTGTCTTTATTCACCCCCACCCCATCAGGTGACAGTGGTATCTACTGAAAAGGTGGCTGCTGACCCCCTCACCAACACCCAGACTGGCCGAGAGTGCAGATAAAACCACACTCATTCCAGTACCCAAGGAGTTGTAGAGCGAACGACTGGACAGTTAAAATGTTGGTGGCGCTGTCTGGACAGGTCAAACGGGGGGTGCTGCTGTATCACCCTGACAAGGTGTGTTGCATTGTGATGGCATGTGCCATCTTGCATAATCTGGCACACCAGAATGGTATACCATTGGGTTAAAGTTGTGGAGCTGCTGGACCATCCAGAGTGAGCACCACTCGATGTGCAACCCCATCAAGCTGCCATCTGCGTCTGACAATGTGTGACTGAGACACCATAAGAACCTTTATGGGGTGAAAAACGTCCTTGTAGTGGAAGAGGTACTCAGGTTGGCCAACAGGAATGTCCTGAGGGGGTCTCTCCTGATCGAGATTTCTAAATTACGGCCAACCCTCTCACATGAACATAAACCAAGTAACTACAACTCATTTGAACCATTTGGATCAGAAACAGAACAGGAAAATCTCCAGTTCACAGTCCCACTTGAGGAAGGAGACAGAGTGGGGTGTTGTGCATTCAGTTTCAACTTGATTGTGATGTTCAGACAAAACCATGTGTGGATTCAGCTTATCCATGGTTTTGAACATCTGAATTTTGTTTTGTGTTGGCAAGATTTCTGCGCAGGAGTTTAAGATATTTCATATTGGTTGTGTGTACATATCACATATATAACTATATATTATATAACTATAACTCTATCTACGGGCAGCACGGTGGCTTAGTGGTTAGCACTGTTGCCTCACAGAAAGAAGGTTCCTGGTTCAACTCCCGGCAGGAGTCTTTCTGTGTGGAGTTTGCATGTTCTCCCCGTGCTTGCGTGGGTTTTCTCCGGGTACTCCGGTTTCCTTCCACAGTCCAAAAACATGTATGTGAGGTTGATTGACAACTCTAAATTGTCCGTAGGTGTGAGTGTGAGTGTGCTTGGTTGGTTGTTGTATATGTGGCCCTGCGATGGACTGGTGACCTGTCCAGGGTGTATTCCTGCCTATCGCCTGTGATGGCTGGGATAGGCTCCAGCAGACCCCCGTGACCCAGAAATGGATTCAGCAGGTACAGAAAATGGATGGATGAAATTCTATGTACCTATATATTGGGTTGGTTGATATACATGATACATGAGTGGTAGCAACTAATAATACTGACAGTCAGTACCTGAGCAAGTCTTGGACTCGGATGTCCTGAAGGCTCAAGCTTAACAGGTTTTGGATCCTCCATTTTGCCATTCTTCATGACCTCTAATGCAGTGGTGGTTGAGTCCAAACTTAGTTTAGGAGTAGATCTGGGACTGGCTTGAGGACTTGTCTCGTTGTTATTGTTTTGCTTTATCAGGTGACTCTTTATTAGGCAGTGAGTCCTGGAAAAAGAGTTCATTTGTAAAAATATACTTTCGTGTATGCGCTACATGTCCTCCTGTGGCTCTACCATTAAGAAGAAATCAATGCAAAACAAAGAAAGAATCTGTTGGAAGAAAAACAGAATCCTTAACTGCTTGGTAGCTTCATCAGCAACAAAGACTCAAATCTATCATGACACAGTTCATTGGTTCTGACGATTGCCGGTTGCATACTGTACTGGGATTGCTACAACTGTTAAACGATCCAAGTCTTTAAATCTCTTCCTGCTTATTGGCTAAATGGGAGATTAATTAAAAAAAGCTATAAAAAGAGAATCATTACTGTTCTTTATTTTTATATTTGCTATGATAACTCATCCCTCAAGATCTACGATGGTGCCATTATGAACAAATTAGATATTTTCAAGAATTGAAACTGCTGCTCCCCTTTGCCTTGAGAGTCTCTTTGTGCTCCAGCAACTCCTTGGACTCTTTTCAAACTTACATGTATTCACTTTAAATAAATCTCAATGCAAAGAAAGCTCTTGTGGCTGGTGTGGCATTTGAATAGAGTTCCAGTTAACCTTGAGCTGCAGGTTGAATCACAGGCACAAACAGCAGTGCAATGGGGTTTAAGAAGCCATGTAACTTTTTTACGTCATGTAAGGCGTTAATACTCTAAACCTCAGCTGAGCTACTGAGAGTACAACTGATCCATAAGGACCAAATACAGACGCTGTCTCAAAGTAGTAACTAAAATAAGGGTCAGCTTTTTTTTCTTTAGATTATTTCCAACAGAGCGACTGGAAAACCGTTTGTGTAATAACAAAGGTGAAACATTACATTAAAAGTTCATGTGAAAATTCATGATTTACTTACTTTATCCCCTTTTTGTCTTTCTTCTCAGGTTTGTGTTTAGAGACCCTGCTCCTTGAGGCTAATGAGATGTGGATATATAGGACTGTCATAATAATGACAGGGAGATAGAATGCAGCAATGGCCGTCCCGAATGTTACTACAGGATTAGATAGGAACTAAAAAAAGAAAAACATTAAAATACATCATATATATATATACATGAACATATACACAAATTCAAGAGTAAGTTGTAACTAGATATAAGGCATAAATTCCTTATGCAATGTGGGAACATTCTTTTCCAGCCTGAGTTTAAAAAAATGTTATTTACTATGGTATTTTATGGGAATCAAGCTGCTGCGTAAACGGTTCTCAAGCTTTGTCTGAAAATTAAAAGATTCTGAACTCTGTTCAAGGTTTAGAACAAACTACCTTCTCATAAGGTATTAAAGCAAATGCTATTGAGCCAATCTGCCTGCAATTTTAAGCAACTTTAGTTAGTTTCATTTCGCTATTAATACCTTGTAGATATTATGACTATGCCTGGCGTACGCATGAGACCCACAGACTCCAATTTTAAGGATAAAAATAAAATAAAACCGTAATATAGAATTGAAGTGAGAACTTTAACAATATTTGTGTTTTTCTATATATAGTATATGATGCTGGGATTATTTCGTTACAAATGTGAATCATTTTTTCATATTTTAGATAGAAATTACCCACTCTTTTCATACTACTAGCTTTTAAAGGTGATTCTTTCAGCAAGAATGTTCTTTGTATTTTAGTCTCTTGAGTTGGAGGGAGGGCCACTCACCCTATAAACTAAAATGGGAAAAAGCATAGCTAACATTATGAGTGTTTAACAGAACCCACTGGTTCTTTCCTAAGCTTGATAGTCATTTCTGCTGCATAAACCTAATCTGCACAGCTCTTTAATTTTTATGTTTCCAGCAGAACAAGACTCCTGGTAGCCATCTGCTTTGACTGGTTGGGTGTATGGCATTGGTAAAGAGGAAAAGAAAAAACAGTATGAGAGACCGTATCAATGCTTTTTACTTTTGTTTGCTCAACTGCTCTGCAAACCTGAAAATGGCTTGGGTTACCTTAAAAGATGCATATGAAAATGAACTGTTCATTTCCCTGATGATCTCATATTTATGTTCAAAGTAAATCTTATTTATGTAAATGAAGAAACTTTTTCATGACCCACCAAACTGCTGACCCACATACTGAGCTCTGCTTCTGATCCCACAAATGCATGTTCCTTACAAATGTGTTACCATTTCAAAGGGAAATAAACAGCGGTATGAGATTTATTTCCAAGAAGCATTGTTACACAAATGTTGTTACTTGTTCTACTCTTAAGTGCCAAGTTTATATTATGGATGTACAACCGGATGAGTCAGACTAGACTAAACGCATGAGCAGGTTTTATGATATATATAAAAGTAACGGATACCTCAGCAATTTTCTTGTTGGTTTCTTTTAGTCTGGTCTTTGTCTCTTTATTTTTCTGTAGTTTGCAGTTTCTACACCCCCAGAGATTCTACAGCCCCAAAGATATCCCAGTTCTCTTATCTTACCCATATCTTATCACCTATACAACCTCTTCCATTTCTCAATAGCATATTTGCATCCACCTGGTGCTTTATCTTGTGCAATATTTATAAAACATCTACTTTTTAACCACTTTCCCAACTCTTATTTGTTCGTTTGTTTTCCCTCAGCTGCTTGTATTTCAGTTTTTCAGTTACCTGACCCTGCAGTGCCATTTATTTGTTCAGTAGGAGTATCCCATTCAGCTGGTTTTCTGTATTTCTAACTCCCTGTTTACATAGATATTGCACTTTGGTAAGCACTACTATGACATAATATTGTCAAATACATTAAGGTTGTTAACATTCAAGAAATTAATGAAAAATGAGAATATATTATTCACTAACTTGGTAGACAATGAAGCTACTTCTTCTACACATTGTTTTTACTTAGAGATGAAAGAAACGTTTACCTGAATGTAGCATTCCCCAGGAGGTACTGTTCGCTGTCCAACAATAAACTGCCAGAACAAGATGGCTGGAGCCCACAAGATGAACGACAAGATCCATGCAGCTGCGATCATTAGTCCTGCCATCTTAGTTGTCCTTCTAGTTGGATATGTAAGGGGTTTTGTTACGCAGAAGTAGCGATCAAAGCTAATGATTAATAAGTTCATGACTGAAGCATTTGAAACTACATAATCTAATGCTAACCACAAGTCACAGACCACTGGCCCAAGTGGCCAATAGCCAACAATGATGTAGACTGTGTACAAATTCATGCTAAAAACACCTATTATTAAGTCAGCACATGCCAACGAAAATAAGAAATAGTTATTGACAGTCTGCAAGTGGCGGTTTACTTTGATAGACAGCATGACTAAAATGTTTCCTGTAACAGTCACGAAGCTCAGAGATCCTGTCACCAAAGCAATAAGAAACATCTCTAGAGCTTTATATGGATTTCCTGCCAGAACTTCACTGTCATCAAGTGAGCAGGATGTTGAATCGTTGGTGGATCCATTACATGAGCTGTTAGAGAACAGGTCAGCTGACTGGTTGACCAATGACCCTGAGAAAAGAAAGAGACACAAAAAGAATTTATGAGTAATGAGATGTAACATGGTAAAACTGTTGTTCCGAGCTGTAGTTTTAACCAATAAGAAGAATGCTATTGTTATTAAATAGGAGCCAAACAAACAAAAGAAACCCAATTAGCGAAAATACCCACACCTCCAAAACAGACGCACTTCTGCATTCATAATCCCTGAGTACCATCAGCACCATGGTCCAGTCTGCAGTGGTTGTGAATTGTGGCCACAATGCGTTTTAGAAGCATCTTAGGTATGACCTCTGTGCTACAGGAACGGGATCCAGCCTATTTTGCCTTAGTTACGGCCACTGCTGAACTACATTAATATAAACATGGTAGATCAAGTTGCCATGAAATTAGACACCAGACTAGCGTTTTGGTCTAAATTTGGTCTAACTTCAAAATAATATACCGCAAACTGACTTGTATATCAGTATTATGTTAACCAGTTGAAGCTACAGGGAAATAAAAGTTGGGGATTCTTTGAGGAGAGGATGTTCATTTTAGAAATCAAAAAGCACATTTTATCTGACATCACCCACCCTTTTATATTGGTAATAGAGAAAAGGACAATTCGTGGTGAGAAATACGTGTACACAACTAGATTACTGTGTGGTTCTCTTCAAATCAAATCAAACTTTATTTGTATAGCACTTTTTGTACAATAAAATGTAGCACAAAGTGATTTAACAAACTTCTATATTATTTTTGTGCTGAGCTGTGGTAACACACAAATTTCCCCCTTGTGAGATCAATAAAGTGTTATCTTCTTCTATCTATAACAAAATCAGTCCCACCTATCGACTCCTCCCCAATGACCCTGATCACTATCAGTGACATAACATAATCTAAGATTAAAATAAATAATATGTAAAATATTGTTGGGCACAGAAGAACCAGTGAGGGAACACTATCCCACTATCACAGGGAACCGTCTGCATCAGGAGCCGGCTGCCAAACCCCAGAGCCAGACTGCATGGTGGGGGCCACACCCCACCCCCCGGCGTGGTAGACTACCAAACACCACCACTGTTGGATGGATGTATGAACCCCACCACAACCCAGGGATGAGTGGACCTTGTCAGACATTCGCCATGGCAACCAGAGTCAACAGTACCTCCAATGAGACTCTTTTGAAACTGAAACTTTCAGACATCTGCAATCTCATAAATCCAACTGAACACTTCTGAAATCAACTTAAAACAACTTTTGCAGCATGTGACAACTAATTAGGTTAACTGGCAACATGTCAGTAGCATAACTGGGCACAAAAAAGGAACATTTCAAAGAGCCTGAGCATCTCAGAGCATCTCAATCTACGACACACTGCCTCTAAAAATTCAGGAAAATGTTCCTCGATGTAAAATTTCAAAGACTTTGAAGATCCTGCAATCTACAGTGTACAATATCATTGAAAGACTCTGCGCACAAGGGACAAGGCCAAAGGTCAAAATGGGATGCTTGTAATCTTTGGGCCCATATGGCATTAAAAATAGGCATGATTCTCTCTATCTCTCTTTTTAACAACTGTTTGTACATATATTAATGGTTAGTACAATGATTAGCTAAAACCTTTATCAATCAATATATGCATTTGATCTTGCAGCAGATATTAGTTATCTTAAGATGCATGAATGTGAATAAAAGGTGCCTGTCCTCTACCAGTCCTCTTTGACAGTTTCATCTTATACATTTTATTAACCTTTGAATTCCTAATTCTGACAAAGATGAATAAAATCACGAATATGAAACATGAAAAGTACAAGACTGATAAAGACAAAATAGTGATGGGTGCAGTGTGTGTACTGGTGGTGATTTATATGGTGTTTGTGTGATGCGTCATAATGGTCGAACTAGGTAGCCCCATCCCAGACCTCCCCAGATCACCACATCCCAGTTCATGGCACCAGCATCACAAGGAGCAACTGACCCAATAGATCACCCTGCGCAGCCCCGTAGCAGCAGCACCCCTCCTGCTGCCCACTAAATACCAGCAGATTAAAGGAGAGGAAGACAGTGGAAAGGGAGGGATGGGAGTGTGGGGGTAACAGGGGCAACACGACCATCACCGCAAGGGCCAAAACTGCCGCCACCTTCCACCCAGCACCACTACTAAACACAACAATGGTAACAAATACAAGGGCATAACCACAACAAAAGACAAAATAAGGATAACTAGAGAGCATACCCCCACACATCAGGATGTACCAGCAAGCAACAAGCTAACACACCATCCTACCCAAAAGCTCCCCCAAGGACCAAATCCACCACAAGAGGCATGCCTCAGCCCAGCAAAAGCCTCTTAAAGAGCACGCTGCAGGCAAGGTACTGACAGACCTACCTGGCAGAACAGCAAACATCCTCTGATCACTTAGCCAGCCCTCCCCTTCCCAGTTAATTATATACAATTATTCTCATTTTTGGTTTCTTTACATTGTTTTTTCTTTGGTGGTGGTGGTGAGTGGATATGGGCCAATGCCTCCCGAGCCAGGATCCAAAGGAGCCAAAATGTGAAAGTCTTTTTAGAAACCATGGACACCTTATATTGCTGACTACAGAGGAGTCACCTTTCAGCTTATTATCTGCACTTAATTCAAAATCAGAATCAGAATCAGAATACTTTATTGATCCCCCAGGGGAAATTGTTTTTTTGTACAGTTGCACTGCTGCAGAAAGTACTAAAGAAAATGTTAACACAAGCTCTTCACCACAACCATCAACGAACAAGAATAAATAAATGAATATAAAACTAAGCATATATTCAGAAATCCTTTATACATGTTATTGCACTTATTGCACAGTTGTTTCAAATTAAAGTCCAGTTTCTTTCTCCTCTCCATCATCTGACTGTCAGAGTGAGGACTGTAGAGTTTGATGGCCACAGGCAGGAAGGACTTCCTAATGGTCAGTAGTACATTTAGGAAGGGTCATCCTACTACTGAAAATACTCCTGTGTCCAATCAGTGTGTTGTACAGTGGGTGGTACTCATTGTCTAAGTTGACCCTTAACCTAGACAGTGTTCTCCTTTCCAACACCTCCATCAGAGAGTCCTTTGCCCCAACAATGCCACCAGCTCTGTCTGCACATACTGTTGTCTAAATGTCAGGTAGTCAACAATCCAGGTCACAAGGGGAGGGCCCACCTGCTTAGCTGTCAGCTTCTCACCGAGAAGAGTTGGTTGGATGGTGTTGAAAGCACTTGAGAAGTCAAAAAATATGACTTTCACAGTGCTCACAGTCTCCAGGTGAGTGTAGACATGGTTCAGCAGGTAGATGATGGTATCTTCTTTTTTTTTTTTTTTTTTCTGGAAAGGCACCATTAATGCTAAAAGATGATGGTATCTTCAACTCCATTACGGGGCTGGTCAGTGAACTGTAAATGGTCCAAGTGTGGTTGGACCAGGGGCCAGACCTGCTCCAAACTGAGTCTTTCCAGGGTCTTCATGATGTGGGAGGCCAGTGCCACAGGTCTGAAGTCCTTGGTTCCACTGGTGCGTAGTATCTTTGGAACAGGAACAAGGCAGGACATCTTCCATAGCACAGGGACCCTCTGCAGACTCAGGCTCATGCTGAAAACATGTTGCAGTACTCCACAGAGCTAAGAGGCACAGGCTTTAAGCACCCGTGGGCTAGAGGCACAAAGAGAAGTGCTAGGAGTCAAGAGTCCAGCATCAGCAAGGGGTGAGGGCATCACCATGTCAAAAGTGTTAAAGAATAGATCAAGTTCATTGGCCCAGTCCACTGAGCCTTCAACACCTCTATTGTTATCTGATCTGAAACCAGTGATGGTCTGCATGCCTTTCCAGACTTTACTGGTGTTGTTTTGCTAGCGTTTCAAGCCTGCATCTCTGATAGTATGGGTTTGTATTAGTGCCTATGGGGTGGGCAGCTGACATATCTGGAAAGGCACCATTAATGCTAAAAACTACATAGAGGTTCTAGAGCAGGGGGTAGGCAACCCTGGTTCAAAAAAGCTACTGTCTTGCATGTTTAATATGTCACCCTGCTTCAACATACCCTGATACAAATGACTGTGTCATTAACAGACTTATACAGACCTTGATGACAAGCCAATGATGACCATTAATTAGAATCAGGTGTGTTGATACAAGGAAGCATCTAAAACATGCAGGACAGCAGCTCTTAGGACCAGGGTTGCCTACTCCTGTTCTAGAGCAACCAGGGCTCCCATCCAGAAAGTGTCACTTCAACTTTATTAATTAAAGCATCTATAACTACCTAACAATAACTATAATAATTATAACTAACTAACAATACAAGTCTCTAGGCGCTTTCCAAAGACACAGAGCATGACCCCCCCAGCCATTATTAAATAACAATGGCAGATAAAAACTCCCAGTATGGTCCCATCCTGCCAAAGGCCATCCAGGTAAAACAGGGAAAGGAAGATAGAAAAACAAGGATAGGAAAGGAGAGACACATATTTTCAATGGTACAAAAGACAAGATATGTCAGTATTTATTATCTGTTAGCTGAAGAACTTAGGGTTGTATGTATATATGATGAATGCATGGTTTGTTGATGTTCTGCAGAAACAACTATGTAAACAGCAGATTCTGAGGTGGTCAGGGGGTGGGAGTGCAGGTCAGGATGTCAGTAGATGTCCAACAGAGAAATCTATATGGACAGACCAAGGTAAACACTGGGATAGTCAAAGCGTGGGACTGCAGGTCAGCATGCAGCTCTGGAAGCTCTGGCCTGCAAATATCTACAGAGGAGAAAAGGAGGGGTCAGAGCAGAAAAGCAACAAACTACAAGAACAATGCTTATACTTAGCAAATATGCTTATGAGACCCTTTTAATCAACAACTGTGGAATAAGGTGAAGAAAGGCAAGAGAAGAGGAGAAGAGAAAAGGAGTGAGGAGCACCATTCGGAGGATCATGTTGGTTTCCCTCTACAGTGTAGGTCTATAGCAGCATATCTAGGATGAAGCTATGTTGCCCTAGTCTTGTCCTGCAGCTGCAGCTATGACTACTGCCCCGAACACACTAAAGTCTGGACTAACAGCTTTTCTAAACAGAAATGTTTGAAGCATGTTTTAAAAGTGGAGGTAGTGTTAGCGGCAGGATGGTGGCTTAGTGGTTAGCACTGTTGCTTCACAGCAAGAAGGTTCCTGGTTCGATTCCTAAGAAGGTTCCTGGTTTCGATTCCTGGAAGGAGTCTTTCTGTGTGGTGTTTGCATCTTCTCCCCGTGCTTGTGTGGGTTTTCTCCGGGTACTCCAGTTTCCTCCCACAGTCCAAAAACATGTATGTTAGGCTGATTGAGAACTGAGTGTGTGTTCGTCTATGTATGTCACCCTGTGATGGACTGGCAACCTGTCCAGGGTGTACCCCTGCCTCTCACCTGCAATGGGCTGGGATAGGCTCCAGCAGACCCCCATGACCCAGTAATGGATTCAGTGGGTATAGAAAATGGATGGATGGATGGTAGTGTTAGCCTCTTGAACCCAAAATAGAAGTTGTTTCCATAGTAACAGCTCCTGCTAGCAGAAGACCCGTACTCCAAATCAACTTTTGGATCTTCTAGGAACTACAAGTAAATGGATGGATGCTCTATTAGGAATATAAGCAGATATCAGATCTTGTAAAGAACCAGACCTTTGGCCACTTAGGACTTTATACGCAAGTAACAGAATTTTGAATTGAATTCTAAATTAGCCAACGGAGGGAGGCTAACACAGGACAGATGTGATCTCTTTTGCTGATTCCTGTCAGCATTTGCGCTGCTGCATTTTGGATCAGCTGAAGGTTATTCAGAGAAGTACTTGGACATCCTGCTAATAATACATTTCAGTAATCTAGACTATAAGTTACAACCATGTGAATTAGTTTTTCTGCATCACTCTGTGAGAGGATGCTCCTAATCTTTGCAATATCAGAGATGAAAAAAAAAACATTCTCATGCATAGGGAGGATGAGCTATACATACTCATACACTCAAACATACATAGACAAATACAGCTATGTATCATCAGCATAGGAATGGAAATTGATACTGTGGTTCTGGGTAATAGTTCTTAAGGGCTGCATAGACGGCTGTCATTAGCACTGACATTTATGATAATGTTACTTAATTTACGGTTACTCTTTGGCAGCGACTTCAAGTTTGCTTCTATGTCACCTGTTCTAAGCCCTGGTATGCACCTAACTATGGTTAGTCAGCTTCACCTGTGTCAAAATAGAGTCACTAGGGTCAGCTTCTCAGCAGCTATGTCACTGAGCAGGGAAAAATGGTTAGACACGTGAAGCGAGTGGTGGTGATCTATGTGCCTTTGTTTAGGACTACACTTCCTTCGAACCTTCACTTATCCGCCTGGTTGTCTGAATGCTCTGGAGCTGCAGGGGAACGGCTAACAGCAGCTACTCTAAGCTGGTCTTCCGCTACTTTAGCCTGGCTGGTTGCCGAAACTACCTGACTATGGTCTTGTTGGTGACAGTGAAAGTTCCAAAAGGGAAAATGCAAGAGTAAAATAAAAGTAAAATTGCTCTATTGAGATCAAATAGTTTTTTTCTGTTTAACTTCATACATTCTATACCAAAAAATGTTTTTAAATTGCAGTCTAGTTCAAAATGTTTATAGGTTTTAAGAAAAGTGGATTGTTATTTAAAATGAGCTGAAAAGCTTCTGATGATGGTTAATTCAGTGGTTTAAAGGGTGCAGTCTGTTTTTCTGTTAGCGCCTTCACTCACTGTACCTTTAAAAAGAAATACTATTGTAACCTGCAAGGAACACAATGACCCACAGCAGCTAAGCCTCTGTAATGTTTTCAGTAGATTTGTCTTTACACAGCTTTTTCAGCCCTTTTTCTGAAATGTCCAGTATAAACTGTTGGGTTGACGTGCAAAAACAACAACAACAAGAAAAAAACATTTTACAGATCATCCCAGCTTCATAGGGAACTGGGTTTGTATTTAGATTGCCTTACTAGTGCTGAAAGTGCTTTCCCTGGTGTGTTAGTTTGGCCCATTGTGATTATTCCCACCAGTTCCTTGTTAGCCCCAGTTTCTCTTCAGTTTTTATCTCACAGTTTTCTCCTGCTTAGTCCATTTTGTCTTACTACTTGTTATTTCTGTGCTGCTTCCTGCGTTACTCATCTGTTAACCTGACTCACGTATTTTGGACTTTTTGCTATGGGCAGCAATTTTTGTTAAATAGATGGTAATAACCATGTAGTAGCCTCCCTATTAGAACTTGTTTTTCTCCTTCTCCGTGACTATGTTTTTGCTGTTGACACGTTCTTAAGCTTGTCTGTCTTCAATAATCTCATCATACTGTTGTCCTCTGATTCCTGAACTATTTCTGAAACAACATACCATTTGTGCATACTAATTCTGTCTAAATGTACTACATATGAGAAATACCTAATGATGTAGTACCGCTGTTAAAGTTTAACAAGTGCAACTCACCATGTCAGTGCAAAGTTCTGTGTAAAAAAAATAAAACATTGAACAAGGGTCTTCAATCTTTTTTAGTCAGGGCCCCTTTGCTCACACAAAAATAAAACAAAACCCCCAGATAGAAAAAAAGGTCTTGCATTTTAAGACAGGAAACATGCTGTTTTACACCCCTTAAACCTATGTTATTACACTAGGAATTGAAATAAAATGATAAAGTCCTAATTCAATAGAATATTTTTGTTATGATTATTGTGCTTAGTTGTTGCATTTTAAACCTGGCCATACAATGATGTATTTCTTACAACCTTTTAACTTTTTTGTACAACGTTATAATGTTTATTTTTTGAAAAACACCTATAATTATTATTCATTTGTTGTTGTTAATGGTATTATCATTACTGATGACATATTTTATTAATGTATTATGACATTGGGATATTTTGCTTGCTTTGGATTGACACATAAGTCTACCTTAGTGAGATGATTGGCCCTGCTGGGTGGCACTTGTCTATTCTGGGGGAGATGGTAGTTGTCAGGCAGCAGATCATGTCATTCACAGGTCTGGACCGATATTTGCTGTTCAGGTAGGTGAGGGAGGAAAATCCACTTTCACACAGGTATGTTGATGCAAAAAGCAAAAGACACTGTACTGCTTTTGCTGCCAGGCGGGGGAACGTTTCTGGCAATAAATCCAGAACTGAGTAAGAGACCTTGACTCATACACATTATTTTTTGTATATTGTCTGTTGATAGCTCTATCAGCTGGTCTTCCTCCAAAGCCATCAAATTTGAGCTGTCAGATGCATTGTCTTTGAATGGAAACTGTATCCCTGTTTTGTCCCTTCCCCGGGACTCAGCCTCTGAAAAGTACTTTTCAAATTGACCTTCCAGTGCTTCCAACTACCTAATAATTGCATTTTTCATGTCAGGCGAGAGCACTGCTACCTCACCCAACTCTTCCACTGAAGGAAACATAGATATGTTACCTTCCCTGATTCAGTATTTCCATCTCCTTGTTTTCTTTAGAAAACCTTCCATCTTGTCATACAGCTGTATGAGATGTGTATTACAACCCTGCATAGAACTGTTTAGTTTGTTCAACTCTGAGAAAATATCCATAAGATATGCCAATTCTGTAAGCCAGACATGTGATGAAATGTGATGCCAGATCCGCTTGGTTTTGACCACTTAAAAACGCGTTAATAGCTGTGCTTTACTCAAACATTCATGCCAGTACCGATCCACTAGAAAGCTGTCTTACCTCAGAAAGATAAAGAACCACATTGTCTTTCCCAGCAGCCTCGCAAAGAGAAGCAAAGAGGCAGGTTTGCAAGGCATTCTTATTAATCAAATTAACAGCCTTCACAATGCTGTCCATAACACCAGCAATATCAACACTCATTCTTTGGCAGCAAAAGATTCTTTGTGCAACATGCAGTGAGTCCACACAAACTTTAGACAATCTTTTTTGATAAGTGCCATGACTCCACTTTTTTGACCAGTCACAGAGCGAACACCGTCAGCACACACCACAGCACACTTTGTCCAGTTTATTTCATTTGTTCTGAAAAAGTCATCAATGACTTTGAATATTTCAGAGTGTGTTCAGAAAGCAAAGCAGGAACTCCTCACTCATCTCGTTGTGGTCAACAAAACGCACAAATGCCAGTAGTGGTGTGTCTTTGGACACGTACACTGACTCATCCAACTGTATTGAAAATGTCTCTGCCCATTTCAGCTCATCAGTTAACTGCTTCCTCACATCAGATGCCATTTCATCAATTCTCCAAGGGGATGGTCATCGGGGTTTTTTTGCATATTCATCACTCCCAAACAGTTCTGCAAATATCACTGGCCACATTAAATCTTCTGCAACTATGTATGGTTTTTTTAGACTGAGCGAAGAGCAACTTGACATGAGGCTGTCAGAGAATTCTCTCCAATTTTTGCTGGTTTCCTTATCATTATTTGTTGATCTCTGAATGACTGAAAACAAGCTTGAAAGTACTTTAATGATTTGTTTTGTAAGCGGGCATGATGAACCTCCAAATGTCAATGCAGCTTTGATGGTTGCATGCTTTTGTTTGAGAATGATGCTGAACAAATAACACACACTGGATTTTATATTCTTTTGTTTTCTTTTAAGGTGGTTCCAAATTTCAGGTAGATCCAAACTTCAGCTATTTTAAAGGTACTAGCACAGCTGCTGCTGTGGTGATCGCGTTGCCTGTGTCCTCGGATGAGATCCATGGATTAATGTTGACATTCACCTTTGAGGCCTAGTTACCCTAATAAATCGATCCATTCTAATTCATACAAAAATCTAAAAGGCTAATCCTAGAAGGCTAATGTTAGTTAGCTAATTCAAATTAAGCCATGTTTACCTTTTGAATTTTAGAATAACTCTAAAATAATAAGCAAGCTCTTGCATACATTTATCTCGTAATTGCACCACATCCTCTGGTGTTTGATATCATGGCGTCCACCACATTGAACGTGGACCAGATAAAGCAACAGAGAGAGTTATTTGAGGACATAAAAAAGAAACTTAAAGGAAAGCATGTTAAATGTAAAGACCATCAAACCATCACTGAACAGCTTGCTGTTACTGTGACTTCTTTTGGCTCAAAACTGCCAAGATGACACCAGCGTATTCAGCCTGATGTCTGTCATGTTTACTTTGCTTACTGTATGTTATCATTTTATATTTTCTTTATTATTATTCTGGTACTACTCCTCTACTTATTTATGATCACCAAACACTCCTCAGCCTTTAATTTATTAAACCAACAATCAACAACATCAGGATTAATTCAACAACTCGCCTACCACAACTACTGGATATACCTCCAAGTGTGCTGCATTGGCCTTGCCCTTTTTAGTAAAGGAAACACTCATGAAGGCGGGGGAAGCGGGCACGTATGCAGATTAGGACTTAGCTGAAATCATCGGGGTGTGTCGCATCATCATTTACCATAAAGTGGATTTTACAGCTTCCAAATCTTAGTCATTTCCTCTATCAATGGGTTCTGAACTTCTTCCTCTGGGCTTTAAATATTTCAATTCTCCCCGAACAAGTTGCAGAGGTGGAGATCTGGCATCTGTTATTAAAACTAAGTTTATCAGGTAGCAGATGTAATTGGTTTTTGTGCTGCAGATAATGGAGATGGACTGTTCCCCTCCTGTTCTGTGCGTTGGCTCTGTCCTGGATGTACTAAGGATTTTATCAATGACTTTTCTGATCTGCTGGCAGAGCTTATACTTAAATGTGATCTTCTTCTGATTGCTGGTGATTTTATATTATCTTATGTTGTGAAACAGGATCACTGGCTAAAGACTTTTTCAGTCTTATCGATTCCTTTATTATCACACACTTTGTCAAATGCTCCACACATGAAAAAGGCCACTTGCTTGATCTTGTGCTGTCTTATGGTCTGAACCTGAATGAGAATGAAATCTGTGTACACTTTTATTCGATCATTTCCCAGTTTTATTCACCGCCATGGAACCCAGTGCAAGGGAGAGCTCCAGATTGTCTGTGCGTCATATGTGCATGATTAATCCATCAACGGCAAAACAGTTTTCCACTGCTTTCAAAGACTGTGTTTTATGTGATCTGCAAGTCACCTTCTTAGCCCTGGTTAAATGGCCAAACCTGTGCTCTTAGACAGAAGTGCAGACATGTTGTGAGAAAATGGAGACGTTCTACATCTCCCCCTTTACACTCTTTGCTACTGTTTGTCCAAGTACCGTAAATTTGGTAAATTTGGTAAAGACTGTCTATCTCTCCTACATAGTTTCCTCAAATAGTCATAGGCCTTATGTTCTGTTCCACAATTTTGATTTAATGGTGCTGGTGATCATGTTGTGGCTACTCCTGCACTTTGTCAGGATATTCTGAAATTGTTTTACTGAAGTTTTTTGTTTTTTCTGAGTCTCTGAGGCCCTCTCAATTTGAGAGTGATTCTGACCTTTCTATGTCTCCCTCATCGTTTTGAGCTGTTTGAGCCTGTGACTTTTTATGTGTAACAGGAAGTAGAACATCAATTACTGCCTTTCACTTCTCCTTAAGATAGCCTTCTGTCACGTCTCTTTGGAGATGTTTTTCAGACAATGAGTTCATGGATTCTCATTTTGATTCAAAAGTCCTTAAGATCAGGGTGTGTTCCCACTGCTTTTAAACACACTGTTGTTCAGGCCCTCACAAAAATGTAAAATCTTGACTCAACTGTTGTTTCAAATAATAGTCCAATTTCAAAGTTGCCTTTTGATACAGCGGATCACAATATTTTGATCTCAAGACTTGAAAAATGGGTTTGTATCAAAGGTATATTTTTTAAAGTGGATTAGGTCATACCTGTCAGAGAGAAACATGTCAGTTCACATTAGTGAATGCTTTTCTTCTTCAGCTTCCTTTACTTATGGGCTTCCTGAAGGTTCTATTTTCAACCCCATGCTCTTTTCATTGTATATACTGCTTGTGAGATCTCTTTTTAGGAAGCATAATATTGCCATTCATTCTTTTGCTGATGATATCCAGGTTTCTATGCCCTTCATGTCAGACAGCAACACTTCACTATATATTTTGTTAGGCCATCTCAGTGATCTTAAAACTTGGATGAAACCGAACTTTCTGAACCTTAGTGAAAGGAAGATGGAGGTCATTTGGTTTGGAAAATCAGATATGCGCTATGGTTCGGTTGACGTTCTTGGCTCTTTGGCCTCAAATAGTTGCTCTTCTGTCAGGAATCTGGATGTGATTTTTCACAGCTCCCTGAAGTTTGATAAATAGAGTAATGCCATGGTGAAATCAAGCTTCTTCCACCTATGAGCTACCACTAAGGTAAGCCCTATCTCTCTGCAAAGGAACAAGAAAAGGTAATGCATGCTTTTTGTTACCTTTGGTACTGAGAAGTGTGATCACGTAACTCTAGTCTTATCATCCCTCCATTAGCTTCTCATCCTATTCCAAACTGATTTTAAGATTTTATTCTTGACTTTTAAAGTTTTAAATGGATTTCTACCCCATTATCTACCAGAGCGCCTTTACATTCATTCACCAGTAAGAGTACTGCAGTAAACCAACCAGTTGCTTCTAGACGTTCCGCAACCAAGATTAAAGCAAAAATGTGTTCAAACTTTTGCAGTGGCAGCCCCAAAGCTGTGAAATAGATTGCCTTTTCATATTCGCACTGCTCAAACTTTAGATATGTTCAAGTCAATGCTAGAAACAATGTATTCTTGTCATTCTGAGTAAAGTATGACACACTGACAGATATTGGACTGCACAGCTATTTTGAGTTTATTGTTCCTTCCATCCTTTTCGATATATCGTCCAGATTTTAAATTATGAGAAGAACAAAATATTGAACTATTCTGAACTGACCTGTGAGACTTCATCTAAATCCTATTGAACATCTGTGGAAAGAGCTGACACATATATATTCTGGAGAAGAAACCCTTCAAACCTGAGAGAGCAGAATTTCTCCTTGTTACTGAGGCATAACTTCTGTTATACTGATGATTCCATTTTTCACAAACAAAAATTTTACCCAATACACAAAATCATCTACTGGCCACCAAATGTGAAATTAACACCAAATTCATGTTCCACTATTTGAAAATGCTTACCACTCCATTCCTTGTGCACAGCTCAATCACTCAGATTACTACTCAGTTGAGATGGTGCCAACCTACAGGTAGCAACTCAAAAGAGCTAAGCCAACCAGGACCAAGGTTAAAAGGTAGACTCCTAAGGATATAGAGATACTGCAGGACTGTCTGGAGTCCACAGACTGGAAGTTCCCTAGGCAGCTCAGGAGAAATAAACTGACTTTCACTGACATCGTATGCCCATACATCAACTTTTGTGAGAAGGTTTGTCTTCCAACGAAGACTTTCACTAGCTACAATAACCACAAGCCCTGGTTCAGCAAACAACTTAAGCCTCGGTCACAAAAGTTCTTACAAACGGTGGGTTCGTACAAATCTCCCAGTTTGTATGAAATCTGGAGTTCGTAGACACTCTTTAAGGGGGGAATAGTTTCACAGCCTTTGTAGGAACTCTGAACAGCTGTTGTTCAATTCCCAAGACGAATTTGACGCATTTTTGAGAAAATGAGGTGCTTTTCTATCACACGCTGGTCATAGAGTTCTTATGTTCTATAAAGGGTGTCTCAGAACCTACCGACAGTATACTTATGGGCACCTCACAGAAATTGCTGTCGGAAGGTGGCCACACTACACCCTAATGCAAACCTCACGGCAATCTCAACTCGTTGGTCAGAAGATCCTCCAACTTTCGGCACATTTTGTCAGGCCAAATAATATCTCTACACATCTGTGTCTTGATCGTTTCATATGCTGGGATATTTGTGGAAATGTTTATAATTTTCTAGATGGCAATCATGGCAAGAAGACCACAGCTACACCTTTTACAGCTCCAGCTACCGAACAAAAGAGAAGAAGATGAGTGAACTGTATGGTGAACTGCATCAAGCCAGCATTTCTCATTAAAGGCTCCATAAACTGAAGTAAAATTAAATTTGAAATAATTTTGACGAATTGTTTTGTCGCAAAACAACAAATTATCTGTACATCAAGACTTATTAAGATTTGCATGGCTACAGATGGTTTTGACAGTGGTGATAGTGTCCTCAAACTGAGTAAAACATTATTTTTTTCTGAGTAAATAAAGAACTGTTACATTTGGGCAAATAAACTCCAACAAGTAACACAAATAAAAACATCAACAGAGATATGTCTAACTGATTCTATCCACAATCCTTTTACATAATCAGTGGATGCTTGGGACAGTATTATTATTTATATGGCTATATGACGTGAGAATATGGTGGTAACTCCTTGTGGATTGTTGTAACTTAATGCTTTTTCCAGTGTTTCATAACTTAAAAAAATAAACAGAGAGATACATCAGTATTACCAAAGTCTAAATGATTTAAAATATTCGCATTAGTCTATGTATTTCCTTAATCATAACACACACACACTTTTACCCCTTATGTTAAATGAAGAGAACACAGACAAGTAAATCAACTGTGTGTACCGTTGAGATACTGTTCACAACTACATTCTGTATTTCTAACAAGAGGTTGTGGAGAAAGAATTACATCAAATAGCTCACTATAAATGAGAGGAAAATGACATTCAAGTCTGTTTACTGCTCGTATGTCAGATGGCCTTTTATTTACTGAGAATTTCTGGTGTAACTAATAATAGAGAAGGAAGAAGAAACCATCAGGAAATAGATGGAACAGAGATTGTGACAGACATTTGCAGCAGTATCAGACACATCTGTAGATACTATTACGGTTTTTGACAAAGAAATGGTCTGAATTGACTCGGGCACTGATAAAGTCTTTAATGAACCACTATAGCTTTGTAACCAACCTCTACAAGAAGTTGACAAATTATCATACGTACCAATCAGCCATAATAATATGACTACTGGTAGGTTAAAGATAGTAACACTCTTCATCTTGTCATAATGTAATTTTCTGCTGGCAAAATCTGCATCCTGGTGTTCACATGGCTGTTACTGTTACAGCTGCAGACCAAACACAACCTTCTAATCACAGCTTTACAGTAACAACCTCCCCCAGGAGGAATGGGCTCTGCAAATAAAACAAAAGGAAAGAAAAACAAAAAAAGACAAGAATACGTAGGACTAGCTGAACGAATATGTCAATGAGTCCTAAATATTCACCCAGGCTCCAATACCCCCAGACATCATGTGATTTGATGGCAAGTTAACGCTAATCCACAGGCTTCAAAGTATCCATCGTTAATCTGTATCCCAGCAAGAAACTAATAACAACTAAACTTGTAGTCATCCAAATGCATAATTCAAACCTTGTGCTGGTGGAAAATGCACTGGTGCTAGTGCGAAACACGAATCCCTGCACAAGGTGCATTTCCATTAGCAAGGACTCAGGGCAAACCTGCCAGATAGGAACCTCTAACTGGGCCGCCCTACTTCTCAGCCCCTTTAGCTGGCGTGTCTCCATTAGACTGTGGCGCCACACAAGAACTGTTGACTGAACAAATAACACAGCTGACCACAAGGTGGCGGTAATGCACATTCTTTGCTGTTCGCAAATGGACAATCACATAGGAAGGAGAAGAAAAAGAAGAACGTAGGTGAAGAAGAAAGAGAAGGAGAAACAAGTAAAAAAAAAAAAAAATACAAGGGATCCCACTTGCATTTTGTTTGATTTTTTTAACATACACAGTGGATAGGAATTGAGATTAATAGAAAATCCCCTCATAGACATCTAAACTGACGCAATATGCCAACAAGGGCTGAAGAAAAAAATCTACCTGGAATACACGTTAATAAAAACCATAGACTGGATAAAACAATGGAAGCAGCATTAGGTCACGTGACCCACTGATCTGCGAATAGCAGTTCTGAAACCTGTTTTACTTTGTACAGGGAACAGCCATGTTGCTTGAGAAGGTGACGGGAACAAACCCACCACATGTCAATCAAAGTTAGCTTTGGCTCTTAGCTTCTTCTGCCACATCCCACCAAAACATCTGCAGAGCCACTGGCAGACATCTACAGTGGGATATACTGTTTAACATGCTGACCCAAGAGTGAAATCAGAAATTACTATCATGTTTTGCCAGAGTTAAGTTGATAGAAAGGGATTGGTGGCTTCGCTGCAGTGATTTCTGTTACCCATGGGCTAGGCCAACTGTTAATCAATCATATTAGAAATACGTTTAACACTATATTCAGATTGTCTTGGTGTGGTACAAAAAAAATTCACCCTCTCAGAGTATCATGGCCGTGAAATGAAATGACTAAGACCAAAACAGGTTTTTAAACCAGGCTCTAAAAATGTTTATTTCTGCTCTAAAACTGGACATTTAAACATGGGAGTCAATGGAGATTGGCTTGCTTTTGGAGCCAGCCTCTAGTGGTCAGTCAAGGAACTGCAACGCATCTTAGTTCCATGTAAACATCAACCTGGAAGCAAGATAGTTGCTGCTTGATGGAAACGTGCCTAACATAGCTACTGTACACAGCAACTGAAGATCCCTCCAGTCACGGTAATGATGAGTACAAACTGGCAGTAAAGTCAAACAAGTTTCTGTAAAAGGTGGGAAATCTTAGAATCACGTATTTTCCCACCATTGATCTGATCATTTAAAAAAAACAATGAAACTGTATTATTAACTGTAATAGTCCAATTATTCAACAAGAAGCACCACAAATGAATCTGTGGGTAAATATCCTGAAAACGTAAAGAATTTGTTGATGGGTTTTTGTTTTATTGGTAATTTTGTAAAAAGCCTGGACACATTTAAACTAATTCAATCGTTTAATAATTAATAACTAATTAATTCATACTGACCAGCTAAAAATCTATTTCTTGTGCCAGTGTGACTACAATGATGTATTATGCATGTAAAAATATTACACACACATATGCAATA
>JAOWBL010018367.1:0-10260 GCA_028564865.1 Zenarchopterus dispar
CAAATACACATTTGTACGGTGGCAACATATGATACAAGGGGGTTTACTGTAGACAAATAAAGTGTCAGCAACTCCCCCGGGGGTGCAAGGTGCAAAATAAAAAATTGACAAACGCTGCTTTGACATATGAAGCATCTGCAACAAAAAGATGAGATAACATGACTGACAAGAACCTTCTCATTTTAAGGTGCATGACGGGCAAAATGAATCCCCATCCCAGTCTGATGCAAACAAAGAGTTAAACAGCAAACAGAGTGAACGTGATGGAGTTATTCAGATTCTGAACTCAGACCAGCATGTCTGGGAAGTACAATATGAATACAAGCATCTTTTAAATGTCTATAAGGACTTTTTCACGATTCCTCTTTTGTTATATTCATGAAGGTTATGCTAAGCTTAGCCGTAATATAGACGAGACAAGAACGTAGCACACACACACACACAAGAAAAAAAGGGCAGCTAAATGACACAGTTTCCATGATTTAATTAAATTGTGGTTCTGGCTGTGAGTGTCCCAGCTGCCTCGCTCTATGAAAGTCACCTTGCGCCTGTGTGTGTGCAGAAAAAAACAAGAGTTGATCTGATTAATGTCACGATGTAACTGATGTAACGTCAAACACAGAACAGACAGAACAAAGGAAACCACTAAAAAAAAAAAAACAACAATATTTAGCTTCAAAGTCTACTGACTAAACTTTAAAAAAAAAAAAAAAAACAATGACTGGAATGATTTTGACAATTTCATTAAAAATATAGGATTTCATTAAAATATTGAAGTTAGTTGTCATTTCCATTCAGAAACATGTTGCAAAAGCCTAAATGCTCAGAAGGCGCAGGACACCTGGGCCAGGGTGCAGGACACCCGGGCCAGGGTGCAGGACACCTCCTCGGCCAGCAAGCAGGAGACCTGGGTCGGGTGTATGACACCTGGGCCGGGGGTCAGGACGCCTCGGCTGACTCCCCTCACCTCTAATCCAAAAGCTTCAGTCTTAGAGGTCATTTCCATTTTGTGCCAGAGTTCTCTGGGGCAACATGGACGTGTTACAGAAAAGCTACCTCACGTTTGTGTGATTCCAGAAAAATGGATTTACTTAATTGTGCAGAATAATTACACATCAGAGAGTTGATATGCCAGCTTGTAACTGACCCGCTACAAAACAAAAACAGCCCAAAAAAAGCAAAAACCTGTTGAAATAAAGTCACTTGAGTCCTCAGTACAGTAACGACGCAGGTGCAAACGTGGACAAGTACTTCCCAACGCCATCATGTGTCCATTAAAACAAAACAAATGTGAATAAAATTTAGATCACATCTGAGAGCTGTAAGGGTTTTGGATGTGCAGGTATTGCACAGCTCCTTTTAGTCTGCGTTTCCAGTCTGTATCAACATCACTTTGAACAGAGACGGTGGGAGGTCACAGATTTGGGCTGGAATGAACTCCTGCACTAGAATGACCTGAAAGGATCTGAAACACTTGCGTTTTGTTGTGTGAATGGTATCCCATGTTCAATATGTTTTACAACTCCAGAGCAGTCTTCACCAGCTTTATCAGCTCAGTTTCTCTGAGTCACTGGCTCAGCATCTTCCTGCAAACTCTGAAGGATCTAAGCATCCTTGAGAAGTACAACCCAAGGGCATCTGTCAGTATTTATTAGGCTATTGCACCAGGCACACAAAGCAATCATAAATCTCCCTCTAATTTAAACAATACTGTGTCGAAATAACAGTTTCATCTTCCACCTCTGTCCGCCATCATTAGTATAACCAGACAGAGAATGGAGGTACGAAGCCACTACTCAGCAAGATAACAGCATACAGTTTTTTAAATTAAGTCCAAATGTCTACTTTATGAGACCTAAAGTCATTTCAGAATTTAATAGCTGCAGGAGGTCAAGGTCAAGGCCAAACATTTATTTATATATGTAAAAACATCCAAACACAACCAACGTTATTTTCAGGCAAAAATCAAACAATTTAAAAAAAAAAATTCACCCCAAGACTAATGAAAGAAAAAAAAAATCCCTGCAACAAAAATAGAAATTTACAATATGTAAAAGTTTGGCACCATTTGAAAGCCGGCAAGCAGAGGCAAAGCTCGTTTCCCTCTTTGTTCAAGTCTTAAACTGGGATGTTCAAAGAAGACCTGGTTGGAAGATCTCAGTGGTCTGACAGGAGGACGAACGTGAAAAAGCTCAGACAAATATAGTAATGCATTTCTAACCTTAGAAACTATCAGTACTGGTCGATCGGCTAGTGATCAGAATGGGCCAGTGCTTGTCCAACTGGCTCTGACCAGTAACAGCTGATACTCAGCAGATATATTGATCGGTACATGCATCACATGCAGAGCCTTAAAAAATGTATTTATCCATCCATCACTGGTAGGTGTCCTGTGGGTGTTTTTCCACAGTGAGTACAGAATAGAACAGAAAGCAATTTCTAAAGTTTAAATTTAACTCTAGTTCTGGAGAAACAAGTGAAACATCTGGGAGAACAAACATACAAACTTTAAACAGAATCACTGCTGAATATTATCAACATAAACACTAACAGACCAAAAATAAAGTCACCAAACCACATCACCTGCTGACTCTGCAAATATTATTATTATTATTATTATTATAATTATTATTACTACTACTACTAGTACTACTACTGCATGCTGCTGATCATTGATTTGTCAAAACAATAATCAACTGCCTACAGACCATTAAGGAAACTTAAATCAACTTCTAACCAGTGTGCCTCTAATAGTTACATGCATCAAATTATAAATTCACCAGACATACAGATGCAAAAAAAAAAAAGAAAAAAAAAGAAAGAAAAAAAGAAAAAGAAGAAGAAAATAAGAAAGCTTCTGGTTCAAAGCAACTCTGCGCGACAGCTGTTGAAGTCCGGCCGATACATGTAAGGACGTCTAAAACATGTTTGAGTTAACTTCTGGAGACATGTTTATCAAATTCACGTCGACTGCACTGTGCTGTTAAATTCAAACTTGTCCAACAGTGTGGCGTTATCCATGTATCTTATAATCAAAAACATGACATCTGAATTAATGATTTTTATAAATCTTCCACAGTTTAGAGAAAGGTTACATATCAGGTCATGTGAGTGAGACTAAATCTTCTGATTACAAATGAACATAAAGTATTTAATCTATTTAAATGATGGTGTTTGTACAAGTTTATTCTTGTATTTGGGTACTTTTGTATTTGTACCTAATCAAGAAAAGTAAAAAAATAAGTGGATAAGTGAATGTGCTGCAGTTCCTTTTCAGGTGCATTTAATTTGGACCTCTGTTCAAATAAAATGCTTGGTCCAGTTAATCAGTCCTCTAAATGAACTGGGCCAAGTATTAGGTCTTTTTAATATTTAGCATCCTGTTACACCTGAGAGTCTGTTAACAGGCCGGTGCATACGCGGTCAGTCCGAAATTCAAGATGTCAGAAAAACTGGAAATCAGAGTCAGTTTAAGAATAATTTCATTAATCTCACATTAGAACATATCTTTCAGGAAGAAACATTTTGACGGGAAGACTGAAAACAAAAACACAAAATAACCAAAGTGTCTAACTATTTCATGAATGAATTATGAAAAACAAATTTTTTTTCTTGATCACAATATTCTTCAGCAAAGATCAATAATAAAACAATCTAATCAGAAATCCTACAAAAGCCAAAAAGATTCAAGTTAACATGTTTTGGAGTATAGCAAACATATTAAATAAGTTAAACTAATGACATGAGAATCACATGAAAATGTTAATATAATTGAACTATTCTGTGAAAGGACCTCTATCTCTTAAGTGAAAAGTGCTAACATGGAAAAATCACTGGATGCTGCCATGGAGAAACAAAATCAAACTCTGAACCCAAGTTAAACCTAATCTGACACATTTCTCCGTCAACATGAAAACAAGCTTCAGCTGTGACAACATCTGTAACTGTGACTTCTATCAACAAGTTCAAATCATCACGATATTGTGCGTTTTCATGTTTAAAGAACTGCAGATAGGAACTTTGTTTCATTGGAAAGAGCAACGCCTGCCCATAGTGGAGTTCCCTCAAGGTCAACGCTCGAAATTTATCCAGTTTATAAAACAAAAACATGTTGTTCTGACCAACAGGAATCTGCGGACATCCTGCAGCCTCTGAGAGTTAGCGTGTTATTTTTTCCTTCTATGAAGCCCAAAAAAAGAATAATTATGTGTTTTTCTCTATGACACTTTAGCAGGGTGTAGGTTTCCATAAATAATGAGACACTTCTTCCATCCTGCAGCGGCAGCACAGCTGGCTCGCCAAGAGAGGTTATGAGAAGACATAAGCAGTTTACCCACCGACACCAGTGGCAACAGCTTCCTTGGCATTTTGTCTCTGCCTTATAGTCCAACTAAGTCCCCCCAGTTACCCCTGCCTGGGAATATATAGTCCTGACTCCAATTTCACAATGTAATCAAGATTCTGGACTTTGTGAGAGCAGCCTGGCAGAGGAGTGGATTAGGGAGGGTAGCTAGGAGAATCAAGGAAGACGGAGATCAGATGTTGGTTTATGTAACCAAGGTCAGCTAAAAGAAAAACATAGTCCTTTGTGAAGGCAAAAACAGCTGAAGATCACAGTGGGGAGGCCTCAGTTCGCATGGCCAGAGCTTCTGGTTTGGCACAGGAAAGAGTAGCAGGGAGCAGCCACAGTCACTTTAAATAGCTGCTGAGTGTGGTGGGATGTGGCCTGGGGGGAAGTGGACTTGACACTGCAGTCAGAGAAAACTCAGATCCCACGGGGCATTGTGCAATCCAAGTGAAGTGATTAAATTACAAAGGTTTTAATGAATAAAGAAGAAACAAAGAGCTGGGACTTCATTGAAATCTGTGTAATGTTTGCTTACGTAACAACACAAAAGAGAGAGAAACTGAGTTTCCTACCTTTGGAAGCTCACTGCACTTTTCCTTCCATTTCCAATTTTCCAATGGCTCCCATGAGGATTTGTCCGAACCTGGGAGAGGAAATTCATTCAGAAAATCCAAAGGATTCATTTGTACTTTTCACTCTCATTAATCCACTCAGATTAGAGCAGAAAAAACAATAAATAACAATAAAAATCACAATGAGCGCACACACACAGGTTATGAAGGGTAAAACAATAAAATAATAACCACATTCCTTGTTCCACAACTGACCTAACAGAAGTCTGTGAAGAAAAACTATGCTGCCTCAGTTCTTAGGGCAGATTTTCTTTATTTCAATTAATTGTGGTGGTATGTGGGTTCTGTTTGGCTGTGGGGGGAGATGTGGCGGAGTGGTTCAGGGAACCATGAACAGAAAAAAAAAATGAACACAGCTGCAGTAGATCTCTAATTAGTTTCTCCTATTTATACAATAACATAAAAAGAATATTGTGAATAAAAGCATTCCATGCAGCTCAAGAGTATTATATTTCTCTATTTTTGATGGCTTGCCCAAGTGTTGATATAGTGTGACAATCACTCCATTCTTTGTTGAAAATAATGATCTTAAAGGTCATATCAGAAAAATAGAAGTATGCCTGCTTTTTTTCCCCATCACCCAATGACACCTAATGAGACACAAACTCTGCTTAGTAGGAGAACTGTGGTTGGAAACTTGAACAGAAAAAATTAATGTATAAATCAGTAATAACACAACTTTGTCAGTTTGTAAGGGGGGCCTGCATCTGAAATGTGCAGTGAACTGTGACATCACAGAACCAGATCAGAAAAGAATCAGCCAGCCTACTCATATTCATCTCCAACTAATTTTACATAACTTTCCAAAGAGTCATTTTTCCACAGAACAGGTAGGTAGGGTAACACGAGAGGTGATTCATCTTTCTAAAACTGGTTGTTTTTTCCAAAAAGGGAAAAAAAAAAAACTGGTTGCTTTGGACAGAGCTTAAAGACATAAATGAAAGTAAGCTCTTTTATTGCACATGCATGCTATTACAAAAGAAAGTATGTCACTGACATTTTAATAAAAGTCAGAGAATTTTCTCAACTTAACTCAAAAAAAAGGTTATGTCTTCTTAAAGAGCCAAGCTCCATACTGTTTTAGAGTTGAGATTTCCAAGTAATCCTAACATAATCCATAAAATATTTCAACATCATTATAAAGTTCATCTTGAAGCAATTTGGTATTGGTATGCATTATCTCAGCATTCAGTCAAATTCAGGCATCCAAAATTGAACCAAAAGATGAAGTGCAATAATTCGACTCTTGATCAAGGCTTTACTTAACATTTTTCCTAATGGCTATAAAACAATTTGCCTTGTATCTTAAATAAATAAATGTTTTTTGTAACTTGGCAGCATTTATTAGCTATACATTCAAAATGGAGGAAAAACCAGTGGCGCTAAAATTTTAAAGGTGGTGTTCCTTTCCAGATAGTACAACAGAATGCCATCTGAGTGCCAGACAGAAAGTAGAAAATATTTAATAACCTAAACGTTGAACACAATGAGATTTTAACTGATACATGCAGTTTGAATTTCCCAGCTCAATAACTTGTAACAGAATAGGAACAGGAATGTATATGAAATCCAAATCTTTCTCTATAACAAATTCCCAAGTATAACTTGCATAGGCGTTTTGAGCCACAAAGTCTACCACTACCTTCTTTTCTTGTGTTATTTTCCTTCTAAATGGAAGTCATTGTCTAGAAATGATGCCTTAACACAGACAAAATCTTGTTAAAACTGGATTTTATCTTATGCAACCAGGAGGTTGTAAAGGCTTAAAATATGTAAGCTTCCACCACTTCATCCGGCAGTTTGTACTCTTGCCCTTTAGGGTGGATTTGTTGGGTCTTGTTTTGTGCGATGCCTCGAGTGGTAAAATTTACTTTGACCAAGACTAAAGGTGCTGCATTAAGCTGAGCTATGTGGAGACACGTTTGAAGCCAGAGGGACTTATTAATAAGAATAAGAGTGTAGTCTTTGCTCTAATGTTTGTTCCCTTCTGAGACTTATTCAGGATTAAAGTTGACCTGTAACATACTTGTTCATAAGGTTGTAAAAACAGTCTGCAGATGATTATCTCAGAGTCTGGAGTGTATTCAATTTAAAAACATGACTAGATGCCATCAGCTTCAGTAGACTTGAAGCAAAGAGGCCATACTCTTCATCCAACTCGTGTTTTGAGACAGGCCCACATGCAGAAACTGATGCAAGAACATTTACTCGATAACAATCAAGAGCAGTCGCTCAGGTTAGAGGGAATGTCTTGAACCCAGATTCCTTTATGCCTTTCTGGCTACTTCTGTGACTGTGAAAACAGACAATTACTGAAAGCTTTGACTTGTTGGAAAAAGTGCAGGGATTCAACTGGCAACACTTTTTGTGAACACATCCTTGCCAAAACCAGAGAAAAAAAACTTCAGGCTTGGACATCACACTCGGCGATCCTCATAACATTAATTCCAGGGTCAACTCAGGGACACAAGGGACCCCTAATGATGTCACATCATGTAAGATTACTACTGCAACAAGAAATGTCATCACCACGGTAAGACAGACATGTTTTTCAAAGCAGCTACAGTGATGTTGCTCAAGTACACACTCTCTCAGTTCTAAGGTTTTATATCCCAAGAAGGCAAAATAAACAAATCTAGATCTTAAAATTAAATGAACAACACTGTAACACACATACTGTGTAATATCTATTTAAAAAAGTAAATACAAAATGCAGATGCATTATGTGGAAAATCTAAGTACACCGTAATGCTCATAGGATCAAAAAAGAAACACAAAGGAACTGCTAATCAAATGTACTTGAATAACCAATCATCAGCAAGATCGTAACACAAACAACCTTATTAAGCATTTAAAGAGCCATCCCTTGATAAAGTACATGTCACCAAGTCTAAGGCAGAGAAGTGCAAGCTTGCTCTTCAGAAATGTAAGAAATCCCCCAAAGAAAGCCTGAAACTCAGAGAAATGAAAGATCAAACTGAAAAATTTACTCTCCCATATGACAATCTCCTGTTGGTCTTTGGGCCTCACCCTAGCTGGGTAATTTAAGAATTCATAATGTGACCGAGAATGACAAATTTCATGGTTAAGTTGTGAAATACCTCATGAAAGTCTTAAAATGCTAAATTTGACCCTATACCTTCTTGCACCATCAGAGAGGTCAGTAAGTTGATCTACACCACAGCAACAGTATCCTACAGAAGGCTAGAACTTAAGATCAAGGTAACACTTAGCAAAATAAAGCAGTTATGGAGAAACAGAAAGTTGTAATGATAAACTTCCAAAGAAATAAAACAAATTCTTTCTACGTGAGCTGCTAAACACCCCCAAACAAAGACACAGCTCTGGTTACTCACCTGAGAAGGTACACCAAAGAAACAAAAGCCAGGAGAACAAACAGGATGTTTTCTTTTTCAAACCATCAAAAGTGTACTCTCAATGGTAGGGTAATGAGATGTAAATAGACCCGCCCATGGCTGAGACTGAAAAATACTGGAAAAGAATCAGAATCAGAATCACTTTATTGCCATTGCCAGTAAACAAGTTTACAGACTTGAAAATTGCTCCAATGTGACAGTGCAGATAAAAACATGGAATAATGTATGGTAAAAATAGAATAAAAATAAATACATGTGAATAAGCAAAATAAATCAAAATAAAATAAAATACTTAGAATAAGTTTAGGAGGGAAAAAAATCTACAATGTATACATGTGTAAACAATAGCGGGAGCATAGTGTGGCTGTTTTATGAGTCATTTAACTATTGTTCATGAGTCTGATGGCTGAGGGGAAGAAGCTGTACTTGTGGAGGGAGGTTCTGGTCAAGATGGACCATAGTCTCCAGCCTGAGGGGAGGGGGTTAAACAGGCAGTGAGAAGGGTGAGAAGGGTCAGCCACAATCCAACCTGCACAGCCTAAGATCCTGGAGGTGTACAGGCCCTGTCAAAGTTGGAGATTGCACCCGATCACTTTCTCAGCAGTGCGCACAATGTGCTGCAGTCTGTGTCTGTCCCTGGTGGTGGCGCCAATGTACCAAACGGTGATGGAGGAGGTGAGAATGGACTCGATGATGGCTGTGTAGAACTGCACCATCATCTCAGTCAGCAGTTTCAGTTTCCTCAGCTGGCACAGGAAGAACATTCTCTGCTGAGCCTTCTTGATGATGGTCTACTCCAACTTGAGGTCCTGGGTGATGGTGGTACCCAGGAACCAGAAGGAGTCCACAATGGAGATGGGGAGATCCAAGAGGGGATAGTGGGGCTGACACTTTCCTGAAGTCCATGATCATCTCCACTGTCTTCTGGGCGTTGAGCTGCACGTTGTTACAGCTGTACACTAGCCAATCCACCTCCCTCCTGCAGGCAGACTCATCTCCATCCTAGATAAGCCCAGTGAGGGTGGTGTTGTCTGCAAACTTGATCAGCTTCATAGACTGATGGCTAGAGGTGCAGCAATTGGTGTACAGGGAGAAGAGCAGAGGTGAAAGTACACAGCCCTGAGGGGAGCTGGTGCTGATAGCCTGAGTCTCCGAGACGTTCTTCCCCAACACACGTACTGCCTCCGATCTGTCAGGAAGTTGGTGATCCACCTGCAGATGGAGTCGTGCATGTTGAATTGAGAGAGCTTGTCTTGGAGCAGAACTGGCCGAATGGTGTTGAATGCAGAACTGAAGTCCACAAACAGGATCCTGGTCCAAAAGGCATCACATAACACCAATGCAGTTGATGGATGCGAGACCTCATTTCACCACAGCAATATACCAGACCAAGAACCAATGCCAGACATCCATGAAAGGGTCTCAATTCTGCCAAGGACAGCACCAGTCCATGACGTTATCCACATCTACTGGCAAAAAGAATTCAAGTGCTAACAGAAAAGACTCAATTAGAAAGGTTTAGTACAGGCTGGAGGGTTTTATTATGAGAGTTCCCCAGGAAGGGGGATACCTCAAAATCTATCAAAATACCTGATAACTGCCTTTGTAGTAAGGAAGGCTAAGCTGAGTAAAAACGAAGACTGGCCCAAAAGCTTCAGAAGACGATTCCAACAAACTTACCAAGTGAGGCCTAAAAGTCACTGTATGAACAAGCAAGAGGAGTGACCATGTGGGATGTCAAACGGGTAAATCAGGTATTTGTTTGGGAGACTGATGGAGCACAGAATTTTGAAACTGGCAATTTGCAAAAGCACAAATACACACATACACACACACACACACACACACACATAAACCTAATTGAAAACCTAATGCCCATGATGAAAAAATTTATGTTCATGTC